>MU871301.1:0-11594 GCA_036418205.1 Ostertagia ostertagi
CACGAATTTTCAATAATGGGATGACTACCGAATAATCATAAGGAACACATAATACGTTTTGAAATGCTGGTAGCCAAATTAGCTATTACAGTAGGATCGAAATTCGTCTGGGCGCCGATGATCGACCTTTTCAGCTTTTCGGCTGTTCCATTTTGCTTTACTTTGCTGTGGAACTTTATAACAATTAAGGCCCAATGATTCTCTATTGGAATCTAATTCAGATAACATGGTGGCCACCAGATAACTGCCACATTTTTTCCTGCAATTCCATCTGGCGCGGAGGGACCGGCATGGACAGCCGCGTTATCGTGTGAAAATCAAGGATAGAGGGATCCTTGTTGAAAAAATGGTAAGACTCGCTTCGAAAGAACTTCACGATACCCTGTGGAATCTTTGTGAACGGAAACAAAAGCGAGCTCTAGCTACTCAGTCGTTCAAAGGTGCCTCAAACCATAAGGGATTCACCGCCGAAATTACGTTACATTGAAACCATCTGCGATTTTCACGCGATCATCCTGTACCCTCTTTTTCTGCCATATCCACCTAGAATAAACTTTTCCACGTCGATCTCAGACCACCTGTAGAACGAAACAAGGAGGTAGAGTCCAAGATCGCGAAGGGTCTTAACAGCCACACCATCGCTCATTAAGTTGAGCCCTTTTCCACGGAGAAATGGAGACTTGCGATCTTGTAGCGCTCAAATAATCTTGGAACGCTCTTCATCAATCCGTTGAAGATGTTATTGCTCTGCTGGCTTACTCACCACACGGTGGTTTTGCTCACGGAAGGCCGCATTTCAGTACGGACTTTGTTCGGACTCCTTGTATAATTCGAGAGAAGACACCCAATTCCTCCTAAATTTTGAAGGAAACGCAGTCTTTATTTACCTAAGCGACTCTTCTCTCCGCACTGACCAGGATTTGCACATAGTCGCTTATGCAGTATGAGCCGGCCGACATGGGAGGAAATTCTGCTCCTCAGCTATCCCACTTCAGTAAGTGCTCTAGCTTGAGCTTGTTACTGGGAAGAGAGGCGAATAACACGAGGTATGGTAAACTCGATGTCGACTGAGCCCACATATTTCCCCGCTTCCCTGATTCCCTTCACGGATCGTGAGAAATGGAAACTTTTTATGAGTGGCCCGATATTCATGAAACGGTGAAAATTCGTTCTAAAAAGTTAATTGGGTTACTTGAGGGGGGAATTTGTCAGAAAAAAAAACACTATGAAGGTTTTCCGTGATGAGGAATCTAACGGTGATAGCAGCATTTCCAAAAAATGCACAGCAACTTTGGGGTAGCAAAAATTTAGGGTGGACCTATAATTATGAAACGCAGTGTATACCTCTACAGATATTACCACATAATCCATTACAAAACATCGATAATCGAGTCCTGCGAGCTACCCAGTTTTGCTTGTGATTTGAACTCTTTATCACTTTATTTTGTGAGCATACATATAAACAAAAGAGACAGATATACATACCTTGAGCAGCGTCAGTGCGCTCCTGGTAGCCCTGAAGAGGGCTGTTGGCTTATTGTGGCAGTCGGTCGCTCAAAAGACATGATCACTGATTGAAACATGTTTGGTATTGGATAAAATGAACTAATGTGACAAGAAACTGTCAGCAGTTGGAAAGGAACCAATTACGAGTGATGATATCGAAGAGTGATTACACCCAACCCATTCTGATACCGCTGCCCGTAGGTGCTGAGGTTCATCTTTCCGTTAGCAATCCTATGATTCCCTATAGCAATAGCGTTCTGTTCGTGCCTATGTTCGCAACTCCTGAGCTCCAGCGCAGCATAGGCGAGCTAAACTCCCTTGAGGCCATATTCCTTTTCTAGGTTAGAGTGACACACTAATAATTCTGTGACCTGGCTGCTGTGCCGGAATCTACATAGAGTACAAACACTGCAAAAACACATAAAATAGAAGTGATGAATTAAATAATCGGAAGGATTGCGTTTGTTGTGCATAATTCTAGCTTTCTACGACGGGGTTCATGATGAAAAATCACATGGCAAACCCTCGTCTAAAGATGCCAGAAATTGATAATTAGTACAGCGGTGAGCATAAAAGTAGATTCAGCTCAGAGATTAATGAGGAAATTGAAAAAGAATAGCTTTCAGAAGACAATACGATACCGTGGACTGCAAGATCCAATGGTCCAATCGCCAAATGGACCCTCTATCGACTGCCATTCATAAACCGCGCTCCATCAGAAAATCGCTGCGTCGCGACGCAGCGCAAATAGCCGCATGCGGCGGCGCGATTGCCAGACGATTCTGTTGACACGCAGCCAGGGCTTAGTCCACAGAACCGCCCCCCGCTCCGCCCCCCCCCGCCGCCCCCCCCCCCCCCTGTTCTTTTCAATTTTTGTGTTGGCAGCTTCGGAAATATTCGCGACTGTGATCTGCCTTGGTAGATGCAGACGAGAACATCGCTGCCCCCCCCCGAACCCGAGTTTCGCCGATACGGTTTATTATAGTTTTGAATGCAGTACCACAAGGTCCAAGTATAAATAAAACACTTCATTCATTTGGATGAATATTTGGATGGATCTTACGCGAAACAGACGGTTATTCCGCACAGTGCACACACTGGGCAAAGAATGACGCAATTGTTGCTGAATGGTTTTTTTAAACGAATGCAGTTTTCAATATTTTTCCAATTTTTTGATTTTTTATTCGATTCTTTAATAATATTATTATATAGTAACGAATTCAACGCATTTTCCTCTCCTCCCTTAGTGAAGACCACAGGGAGAGAATATTTTACGAACGCCTGACTTCCGCCTAAGGGCCTGCGCGACACTGCAGCCAAACTGATTCCTTACTGTGTACTCCTCTATGATTATAATTGATTCGACTTTACTAAAAGTTACTTTAGTTCCTTCGCACAACAGTCATTCCACTAGCACGTTAGCGCCGCCCTCATACACGTTAGGCAGAATGCTAAGGGCCCTGCGCAGACAGAACAAGTGCATGAATATGCTGGTGGCCCATCTCCTAAAGACAGTAATTTTTTGAAATGTAAACAGAAACTCGCTGAGAAAGAAACTGAACAGGGGTTGCGATTGCTTTTTCGGAGTTCATCCAGATTTTCGACTAATACCATCTATTGGGTAACTCACGTCTCACCTTCTCACCTTCGCTGGACTTGGGAGTCACCTGATGGACAGTTTCCATTAACGGGATAGGCCACACCATCCACAATCAAAGTTTTGCTTGAGCGACGTCGCTGTTATCCCAAAGTTCTACACGGGATCGAACCATAGTCTCCTCCGCGCAAGATTTCACTCTCGTGCTTTCCCATCTTGTATAATGAGAGCAACTAAATGTCAGAAGGGAAATCCTCTGCGACAGTCACCAACTGGGACCAATCACTTCTCTGCTGGGCTTGATGGGGGATTCCATCATTCGAAGAATGTTCAACGAAGTACCATCGGCTGCGTTGAACATCTTCACGAGCAAGGAAGGCAGAGAGTTCGGAAGTCACTAGGAAAGAAGCTCTGTCTCCAGAAGCTCTCGACCAACTCGCGTCCGAGCTTGCGAAGCTATGCAGAGAGGGGGGGGACAATAACATTAAGATCTCAAGAAGCGAAGAGCAGCAGTACTAGCTGAAGCAGCAGAGACTTGGAGAAGCATCCGCAGACCTGCCTCCGACGTCCGGATGGAACAGTCAGTTCATCCCGAAGGGCAATGGAGAAAGTCATTTACGACTTCTACTCTGATCTCGGTCGATAGCGCACTTTGAATCTGCATAGCTTCAATCATCTAGCGCAATTGATAGGCCTTCCCTCGAGTTCCCCGTACCCGAACCACATGGTTTTCATCAACGCGGTGAGGAATTGATTATAGCATCCGGTCTGGACCAGCTATCATCAAAACTCTGGCTCGACTCTTCACGCGCTACCTGTCGGAATGCAAGGTACCCACTCCGTGGAAAACCAGCAGGACCGTGTTGCTGTACAAGAAGGGAGACTTGGACGACATTGGCAACTATCGCCCAATCTGCCTGCTGTCTGTAATCTACAAACTATTCACCCGAGCTATCCTTAACAGGATTGGCAGAGACTGGATGAAGGCAGCCATGCGAGCAAACAGTGTTTCGAAGAGCCGGACTGAGGCCGACGAATGACCATATCCACTTCATTGCTAACGGCGTCGTGTTGCTAAGCAACTGTGAAATCAATTTATGGCACCAGACTGTTGCTGTGGCAGCTGGAGAGCAGTGAAGAGGAGGAGGGTAAGGAGACGAGGTGGAAGAAAACTTTATTTTACATAGAAGGCGTCAAGGTTACGCAGCGAAGGGAGGGCCCGGTGGTTGCCGGGGTAATAAAGCTCAAAAGCAGTTATTGGAGAAACGTGATTGAGTTTCCCTAATTTTCTACATTGCGCACAAGCTTGGATTTGTACAAGTTATGACCTCAAATAGGTAGCGTACAAATGGGTTGTTGAAATTTTATTTGATTTTGGCAGGAACACAGGGAAGAAGAGAATATGGTCTCACGCCTTCCGAGTTTCGTGCACAGTACATACATGAGTTAGTGTTTCTATACATAGAGGGGAATGTCTCAGCCCCCGAAAAAGTATGGCTCGTGAAAAAAGAAAAAAAGGAAGAGACTCGCCTGTAAGCAATGTATGCACTCTGCGTTCCATTAGAGGGTGCAAGAAGATGCCAATGTGGTGGCTCTTGCAATGCATACATATGTACGATACAATGATGCGCACTGTGCTTCCAGGCAGGAATTGAAAATCGTACCCGTTTGCACGGTTACGTAATTTCTCCACTGAAGAGATTCCATAAAAAGTGGAAAGAATTCCGTAATATGTCCAACTATTCTAGTTCCCAGAAACGTATTGACCTCATATCAGGATAGTGAAAATTACCCTATTTTCCGGTGTATAAGCCCCCGCTAGTATCATGTAAAAACACCTCCACTGGTGCAGTGTACTTGAGTACATCTAGAGTCAACCGTAACATGCCCATAGGGGTAATTCGATATGCTGATCACGAAAACGACATTCGTTTTAGCGGTGGCGGCATCTGGCGCCAGTTGGCGCGGCGGCGCCCGGCGCGCCGGGCCGGGGCGGCTCCGCGCCCGCGCCGGCCGGGCCTCGCCGCCGGCGGGCGGCCCGCGCCCGCGGCGCGCGCGCGCCGGGCGCGGTGGGCCGCGGCGCGCCGCGCGCGGGCGCGGCCGCGGGCGCCGGGCGCGGCGGCGCGCCCGCGGCCGGCGCCCGGCCCGGCGCGGCGGCGGCCGGCGCCCCGCGGCGGCGCGCCCCGGGCCCGCTCCTGGCGGCATCTGGCGCCAGTTTGGCGCCACCTTGTCACGACCCTTGTTTTCGCCAAAATCGGTGTAAACTTCAGTATAGGGGTTATTTGGGACCCTGATTACGAATATGACATTCGTTTTTGGCGTTAACGTTGTTTAGTGCACATGTCTCGGTTGGAGAGCGCAGACGAGCAGAAAATAGGCGTCAAACAGCGCCAGCGCCTATAATGAATGTCATATTCGTAATCAGGGTCCCAAATAACCCCTATACTGAAGTTTACACCGATTTTGACGAAAACAAGGGTCGTGACAAGGTGGCGCCAGCGCTGAAAATGAAAGTCATTTTCGTGATCAGGGCATCGACTTACCTCTATAGGCAAATTTGCGGTGGTTTCTAAGGTGTACAAAGTTACACTGCACGAGCGGGGGTGGTTTTACGTGAAATCGGCGCGGGCTTATACACCGGAAATTAGGGTAATTTCTTGCAAGGTCAAAAGCGAAGGACATTTCAGACACGCAAGCAAGTTTTCTCACTTTCCAGTGGTCTAAATTTCTTTCAGAAACATTCAACCTGACAAATAAGTAATGATCGTTAACTCATCGTAAACTCTATTCTTTTAAGACGATACTCGAACTTCTTGAAGAATTCACAAATCCAAAGCGACTCCTTCGCGTGATGTTATTCGCACGGAGAGGATCTTTAGGAGGTCACACTCAGCAACACTTCTGTGATGTAATCTATTTTCTTGGAAAGTTAGAAGTGGCTTTCAACTTTCGAAAGGTTTACTCTGGTTATGGTTCTGAAACTCGTTATGCGCTGTACGTAAGAAAATGGTGTGGTCGCAAATTAATTGCGGCGATGGCTGTCTCGTCCCAGCTGATTTCTCAATTACTAGTTGCACTAAATACCTGTGTTGCATGGTTCTAATTTCCTGCGTCAATTTTCAAAAGTTTCGTCAACTTCCGTCTGTGTAACTTTTTCGCCGATCCCAACTCAAATGAGCTCCGGGGATTGATGAAATAATGAACTTCGTCTGGGAAGGGAGCGGATTGAACCATAGCCCGTTTCCAGAGAAGCTGGTCTGACCCTCTGAGGGAACTTCATTCTGTTAACTCAATAACAGAGTGTTCCCTAGTTGATCACTTGGGGGGATGAGTCAGAGTTGACTACGACAACAACACGAGCACCCATGATGGACACCTTGCAGCCTGCTCACAGCTCAACAAGAAGTGACAAACTGCATGCAGAGGAATATGCTTTTTGAGGTATGTTAGGGCAAAACATAGAGTGAGGGATTGAGTGGTGGACATCCGCTTTCACAGTCGTTCTAATTGCGCGACAAGTATATGCGATGCCCGGGAACAGCTCCGAAATTGCAGGCATGCAGGAGAGAAAAACTACGCTTCCAAATCGCCTTTTCTACGAATAGACGCTCGACCTCACATTGCAAAGATAACTCGCTAAGTCCTGAGGGAAAGTGGCTGGACCACCATACTATGTCCTTCTTATAGCCATCTTGTCGCTCCACCGAGCTATCCTTTGCCACATTGCCTTGAGGCAGCAGCGGCAAGAGAAAAAAAGGTCACCCAAATACAACCCTTCCAGAAAAGACCTTGGGGGACCCTTCAACTAATCCCTTCCCTTAATCTAGGGGGGCTCGGTGTGGCAAGTTATTAGGAAAGCATCCAAAGGTTCCCTGGCGAATGGATGCATATCGGTGATAATGGTTATATTTTTGATCAATTGGTTTTGAGAAAGATAAAACTCGATGAGAAGAAAGTGTTGAAACTTCGGACAGGAATTATGGGACAACCCAATATTTGGAATATCCCGCAGAAATACCTATATTTTCTTATTACGCACATATATGAGATCGAGAGTTTTTCATATACATTTTAGTTCGATGAATCAAAATTGCTTCCAAGAGTGCGCGTATTCTCGGAAGATGGTCCAACGCGAGTGACCACTGTGCACTTTGGCCGACAGCCTGCAGTCGCTGTCGCTGCGCTATAGGTTGCAGGTACGCCGCCACCGCTCTCCAGCTCCGTGCGAGGATCATCTACTCGACGCGGCGTTTCAAAGAGCGAAAATCAATGAATACTGACGATTATTGATATTTCTATGTGGGATATCGATCACTTAAAAATTCGCACATGTGAATCGTTTTTCTTTTCTATTTCTCCCAGTTGTTCGTAGATAGACTTCTCCTAGCGATATCACAAAACCATTGCCTATTTCCTTTGCCTTTTTTTACGTTTGTGATTCACAGATCTAAAATTAACACGAACTGAATGAACCTAACTGAGCTCTTTCTAATCGCATGCATGATTCAGCCATGAACTCATGCACTCTGCTTATTGCGGTCCGATCTGTTGGTTTTGCGGATTCAGCCGTGCCTTCGCTCAGTTGCTTTCTATACAGGGCGCAAATGAGGAGACCAGAAAATGAAAAAGGCTCTGGGCTCACGAATAGCGATGAGTTCGAACTTCGGCTGCGCGCAATCATCAATCGTTAACTGAAGACAAATGTTCACCATTTACAGATGGATGTACCTTCACGAGAATCAAAACTGAGCCTTAAATCGTTCGGGAAACACAAGCCTCTCAGCTCCATCTCGGTCTCTACCAAAAGCAGCCCTCTGAAAGTCGGGGTTCTTAGCTTTGGATCCCAACAATTCCAAGGAATAATCATTGCAATATTGTTCTTGGCAATCGCGCAAACTGAATGGTTTACATTGCTTGGAAATAGATGGATTTCTTAGAAATTTGGCGACGACAGTGGGTGATTTCCCACATCTGGTCTATTCAGGAAGGCTTTCCAGAATTATGTTCACTTCGAGGCGTTAAGAAGTCGCCATGGGAGATAGGAGACATAATGGGCTGTCCGGAAAGTTCTGCCGATTTTGGTAGCACTATTTGAATGGCTTAGTTCTCAACAAATTTTTAGTAACTTGCTGCAGCTTTGCACATCGTTTTGAAGCACGTTTCTCGCTCTATCCAGTGGTAGTTTCAGTTTTGTTCTTCAGGTTGACGCTGAAATGGCCTTCGCCGGATTTATCGCTTGCAGATTTTCAGCACTTCCAACAATTGTAGCGCCTTAACATCTATCTCGAAGAGAAGCGTACGGAGATTATAACAGCTTTCATTATGAAGCGGAAATGGCCATGTATGTTTGTCTCGAGCAATGCCATTTGAGGTTCAGTATCAAAATCCGGCTTTAGCTTTCCGGACAACGCCCAATATAGCGACGTACGAGATGACGCAGACATCCTGCGATTGGCCTGTCGCACCGAGAAAAAGGTGAAAGCATACAGAGGGTTTTTCACAAGTTTAGCGCTCTTGCGGCGCACTTTTGAGCTGCCAGTTAGGACCTGGGGCTTGGTGGACCGCGCTATCATACCCATCAAAGAATCAATTCGCCCGAGTTGATCGTTGTGCTGTTGAAAGCAAGGTTAGGGATTTCAGTCGAAACTAAGCTTCTCCTCTAAAAGAGTAGTGGCACGCAAGCGAAAAGTATGCACAACTTGAGAGGTGATTTGACAAGACCGAGGTGCGAAAGCTCTAGGATGCAGCGTTGGCCCTGCTCCCACACCACTGCACCCGGTTACAAATCAGTGCTATTTGGCTTTGCTGCTAGCTCAGTTAGTGCTTTATTTACGGTCCCGTCGACGGTTTCTTCCCGTTTTTTTTCATTGCTGGCGTTGCCCTTAATATCTTCACTGAAGCTTGCATAACAATAATACGTATCTCAGTTATTCCGTACGATCCTAGACTTTGTCTCCAAGACGAGTACAATTGGAATGGGAAAGCGTGGAGCGGTATAGGTCAAACTTCTGAATCTTATGACTGCTTTTACTTCCCAACGTGTTTATGCGGGAGCGTTATCGAAATGCAAAAGTAGACAAAAAACTTTGGAAGAGTGTCTGGGGTTCCTCTATTTTTTAGTCTTCGATTTCCGGCGATTTCTAGGGATGTCCGGTCCAAGACCTTCACATGTGGCCAAGAAATATCATTTAGTATGCCACTGAGAACAAAGCAAATCTAAAGTTGGTTCATAACAACAATCTGGGGACAATGCACAACAACAGCATACGGCAATTTATGCGTCAACAGTTCCTGAGTATCCAATTAAATCCCTAATACCCTGTTTCCATAATGACTAGGATACAGTTACCAAGGGAATATCTGACCATTCAGCTCGGTTCTGTCACCCCACTATGTCGTCACTTCATTTTTTTATATTAGATTGATCCATAAGTCTTGCAACAAACTGGCTAAATTTTGATTTCAATATTTTTCTCATCTTTTTGTTCCCATTCATCCTGCTACACACCATCAATACCTACAAACTATTGCCAACGCACTAGAAGCTGTCCGTTGCTTTTCTTGTAGAACACCAATGAATTCTGATCGGAAAAATATCAGATGTAGATTTTGACATCATGATGGTTGGGATGAGATTTGTTCTCTAGAGGTGGTTTGGAGAGGGAAGCAGGTGAGCATCCTTTGGCACGACGTCAGGGGTGTGAGTTGGATACAGAGAGATCTCCTTCCGTAAGTCCCATTTTCCTGGAATCCCTTAGCAAGAACTGATTCAGCGGTGTCATAAAAAGCAAACTTTGTCGGCTTTTCTATCATATTGAAGGTGTTGCAATCGAGCTGTACACGGTTGACTTTCGCGATGACTGCGACAACAACACGAAGGCGTTTCCAGAGCTCAACTCCTCCCGTATTCACGGAGATCCAAAAATCCGAGAAGGCCCTACTTGGACGAGGTTGAACTTCAGCAATAGGAACTCCCATAGCGTTTGAGCTGGACAGTCGGCGCTTGATTATTTGTTAGCACAGTGTACCGTCTCCTCATCTTTGGCAAATGTGATGGCTGGCCAATCGAGGATCTTATGGTATGTCGACTTGGACGCGATGTGACAGATGGTGTTTGGAGCTGAATCGGGCTCAAGACATATGAGAATCAAACTCTATATTTTGGATCTTCACAAGTCTTTAGGGATGCCACAGTGCTGTCTCCTTGTCGCATCAGAATTGTTCTCTCAAACGACCTATAGTCCATCCAGTTCCTTTCTCAATCTCGTTAGGTAGGGCACTGCGATCGCCACTCACGGTGTAGTTGGTGTGTGGATTATCTTAGACCAAAAAAGTCAACGGCTGTGCAGTGTGAAACACCAGTGCACCATGGATAGAGAGAGCGAGCCCTCGCCCATCTTTCTGGCTAATCCTTGGTCTAGCGCGACTTGCGGAACATTCCAAGCAGTACTCGTAAAAATAAGAGCACGAAGAGCTTTCGCGAAATCGGTGTAATATCCATAATAAGTAGCGAGACAATGAGCTGGACGGTTGGCTGAAATTGCAAAGGTGGATGCTACGTCAACAAACATGTTGCGGATTTTTCGGCGTTCGGAACTCTCTAGTACCTCTGAATGCAATTTCTTGCAAGGCTTATGGACCAACCCAACAAAATCTCAATTTTTTTTGTCAAGTTTCTGCTTCAAAACGTCACGTGTGTCTGTGTGTCGCATATAGGTAGCCATTTCGTTGTTATTTTTGTGATGACATATGCGAAGGGTAAGGCGGATGGGCGGATAGTTGCTTAGCGACCTAGCGCTTCCCTCATTACCTCAATCATTGTACTCACTTTTCATATCTCCGACTATAACTAAACCTTCACCTGTTCGTTATCCCATTGCAGTTCCTTGTTCCTTTTTCCCAAAGTAGCAAAAAAAATTAGCTCAGAGAAGAGGGAGCTGATGTTCAGCGAGATACCACTGATCTCTGCCCCCTCTGCTCTTGAATCGCAAATTTTACTCCAGTTTGAAATGGACCTCTTCATTGACATTTAGAATAGAAACACGTCATGGCAGTCTTCCTCATTTTTTGTCTGTCAAATCAAAGGCACAACCCAGGCAGAGGTCGCGTGTCGCTTCCCTCCGGTCTGTAGTATAGACCCCTAAAGGACAATCACGAATGCGGCGTTCCCAAGCTCGGAAACCAACCGACAAAAGCGCTTTGGCTTTGCACAGCAAGCTGCTTGAGCTGCAAATTTTTGCTCTCTCGCCTTATACTCTCCTTTCCACGTTTAGTCTCTCATTCTCTTAGCACAGCGATTAGTAAGGTGAGTAAAGCCTTCGATTCTTTTCCTTTTTTCTTTACTGCCGGCCCATTTGCACCAATACATTCGCATTCGTGTGCAAGAGCCACGCGAATGTGGTCCTGGGGCATACCTTCAAGTATTTATTTTGGGCTACCAATGGGGTGGTTGCTTGGCTTAGTTTGAGCGGTGGATCTCTACCTGGCCATG
>MU871301.1:11694-23421 GCA_036418205.1 Ostertagia ostertagi
GTGGATTATCTTCGACCAAAAAAGTCTAAGCAGTGTGAAGCACCGGTGCACCATGGATAAAGAGAGCGAGCCCTCGCCCATCTTCTGGCTAATCCTTTGTCTGGCGCGACTGGCGCAACATTCCATGCAGTACTCGTAAATACTAGGAGCACGAAGAGCTTTCCTTGAAGTCGGTGTAATATCCATAATAAGTAGCGATACAATGAGCTCGACGGTTGGCTGAAATTGCAAAGGTGGGTTGCTACGTCAACAGACATGTTTGCGGAATTTTCGGCGTTCGGAACTCTCTAGTACCATCTGAATGCAATTTGCAAGGCTTATGGACCAACCTAACAAAATCTCAATTTTTTGACAACTTTCTGCCTCAAAACGTCTTATGTGTCTGTGTGTCGCATATAGGTAGCCATTTCGTTGTTATTTTTGTGATGACATATGCGAAGGGTAAGGCGGATGGGCGGATAGTTGCTTAGCGACCTAGCGCTTCCCTCATTACCTCAATCATTGTACTCACTTTTCATATCTCCGACTATAACTAAACCTTCACCTGTTCGTTATCCCATTGCAGTTCCTTTTCTTCTGTTTCCAAAATAGCAAAAGATTAGCTCAAGAAGAAGAGAGCTAATGTTATACGGAGGTACCCACTGAATCTCTGCTCTTGAAGTGCAAATTTTACTCCTGTTTGAAAAGGACTGCTTTATTGACATTAGAATAGAAACACGTCATGGCGGCCTTCCTCATTTTTTATCTGTCGAATCAAAGGCACAACCCAGGCAGAGGTCGCGTGACGCTTTCCTCCGTCTGTAGTATAGACCCCTAAAAGACAATCACGAATGCGGCGTTCCCAAGCATCGAAATACTCCACCGACAAAAGCGCTTTGGCTTTGTACAATAAGCTGCTTAAGCTGCAAATTTTTGCTCTCTCGCTCTCCTTTCCACGTTTAGTCTCTCATTCTCTTAGCACAGCGCGGGGATAGTAAGAGAGTAAATCTTCTGATTTCTTTTCTTTTTCTTTTACTGCCGCCCATTTTGTCACCAATACTTCGATTCGTGGTGCAAGAGCCACGCGAAGTGTTCCGGGCATGCCTCAAGATTTTGGCTAGCGCAATAGGGGTGGTGCTAGTTTGAGCGGCGGTTCTCTACCTGGCCATGAGCGTTGTCACTGGGCAAATTAACTCGCTGTCGTGCTGATGAGCGGAAAATCGAATTCCGTTCTCTTTCTGGATTCAAAAATTACCTCATCGCATGTATTCACATTGTGCGTATTACTTACAAAAGACATAACAAATCATTTCTTTACTTGTTGACGTGTTAACACCACATAAAGTCCCAGGCCAGGGTCCGTCCTCATTCACCGAGCCACCCAATAGGTTGCATTTTCTTTTATTTTTCAGATTTCTTGATCTTGGGGAAATCGCACTTGGCTACCATGGCGTGCCTTATCTAACAGGAACAAGAAAAGGAATTCTTTAGAAATTCGATAGGGGATTCTGAGCAATTTTGCGGCTCCAACAATTTTTTGACCCGCACCATTTCTCCTATCTTCTCCCACCACCCCCTCCCCCGCCCCTACACTCCTCGGTTCGACAGGCACTTTGGCTGATTTGGATTGTAGTCGCGTCACGTTGAAGCACATTGAACAACCTATCGAGACGATCAACCTCAGCGATGGATAAGGGGGAACGGTAAGGATAAAGGATAAAGCATTTGCCGTTGATCAATCCCTTTTTGGGATGCGGCACGCATTCTACTTCCATTTGTAGTGGCATTTGAATGCGATGTGGCCTATACAATGACTTGCGGGGGCCAGCCGATGTACAAGTCAGTGTTTTTATCCTCCCAGACAAGTCTGGTACCAATTAACCGACCCCGGAGGGATGGAAGGCTTGGTTGGCCCGGGCGACTCACGACCCAGGATTTGATCCCCGGACCGCTCGCGTGGTAAGCGTGCCACTTGCCACTACACCACTTCCGCCCTTTTATCCTTTAGTTACATAGCACAAAAGAGTGAAGCAGTGTAGGAACTAAATAATGGAGTGACGGCTTTCAATAGCTAACCTATCACAAAATTATACTAAATTCATGTTTTAGTCAAGTACTTCACTCTTTTGTGCTATGAAATATTGAGTATAAGTTTCCAGGGTTTATCCATTGCTGGAATTCTGAGGCTCATTCCATTTCTATTCTTCTCTCATTCTAATCTTATCTGAATCTTCTGTCCTAGTTCTTACATTAAACACATTACTGTAAGATGAATGGAAATGGCAAAGGATTTGCTCTATGTATATCTAGCGAATTGAAGGTTTTGTATAAGCTTTTTCGGTATAAAAATCCGCTCTAAAGATGTCATGATTCAGGGAGCCGTTAAAACTAGATCTGATTATCAGGACAGCAGTTAGGGGTGGGCCTCGGAAGTGCCGAATCATGGGAAAATTTGCTCTTCTATTGGAACTGGTACAGCCTAGTGAAGATAGAATGGAAATAAACCTATACAAGTTCTTTCTGGACACCTTGCTCAGCCATTCCACCATCGAGATCAGCTCAGCTTTGTAGTGGTCTCTTTACAGCTTATCGTCACTCCCACGTACTAAGCCTTTTAGAAGACATCACTGGTGAATCGCGGTGCCGAGAGCTCCAGCACATTCTGTTTTTTTTTGTCTTACCATCGTGAACCAACGTTTTCTTATACACTCTTTGCTAACAATAAGATCACATTGCAGCATGACCGGCGGTGGGAAGCAGGGATGAAAAATAGGTAGAAAAGAGGAAAAAGCAAACCTGTGAAAAAATCTGAAAGCAAATCTATGTGGAACGCTGTACTCACGTTTTCTCTTTAGAGGCAAAATTTGCGATGGAAGCAACCTATTAAGGCATGCGTGAGTGGTACAAGAGAAGAAGGAAATACCATGAGAAACGGCCCACAACCCGAGAAATGGGACCCCTTCATTGCCCGTTGATTTCCACATTGATGGGCGTACCTGCGTCAACTGCGCCAAGAGTGAGCCATCAGATCGCCGAGGTTAAAGGAATCTTGCGCGGAAAATTCTTGCACTCTTTCCTAACATGAATATGTCAGTTGTGATCACTGGAAATAGCACACAAAGTTTCACGCATGAAGATTCGGTTTCTGAAGAGAAACAAACGTACAAAAACTACACGTTATGGACCATCGAAGGACCAGGAGGCAGAGCCAGGCGAGGCATGGAAAGAAGACGGCGTTTGGCCGGCTACGTACCAGGCGACGCAATGAGAGAATCGGGTTAAAGCGCGCGATTTCGGAGAGTGGAGACAAATCGATCGATGGAATAGGATGGAGTAGAAGTGTAAGATGTGAATGCAACGAAGCAGAAGGCCAGAAAGAGCTTCTAGTGAATGCACTCCAAGAACCAAGTTTGAGCATCCCCGTCGCCAGCATTCGTGAAAGACGTCCGTGGGCAATTCGAACGCGTAGCAGCCTTTTCGAGTTTTCGAATTTCTAATCAAAACGAAAGCAATACTTCAGTTCTTTTCACTATTATCGTGGATAATGAGTCTCAAGCCAGTGATTTATGGCTGAAATAGAATCATGATTTTTCCGCGCAAGATTCCTTTAAGCTTCCTGCCAACTGCGTCAGTCCGCACTTTCATATGGTCCGCCTGTCCCCCTACTAGGCAATTTCCCGCTTCTCCAACCTACGCTCTTATTGTGGAATCCTCATTTAATGATCTTAAAAGTACAAGTCCTGATGTTAAATGATGTCATTGCTAGTGTGAATAAACGCAGCGGTCAAGATAAAACAGCTATAAAGATGGGAGAGATGGGCAGCGGAAATAATGGGCACCTTCTCGAGTAGAAGCAGGATGAAACATTAAATCTCGTCCTCCAAACGGCGAAGGGTTTCGAACCTTCGCCTCCCCTCACCTCCCCTCATTTGAAGCATGGTGGGGATGATAGAAGCAACGTGTCCAGTGTGGTTTTGATGTCATCACCGTTTAGAGTTAATTTTCCAAGAGTGCCTTCCATGTCAAGCAGTCGTATTCCCCTAGACTATCGTGTCATATCCTCCACAACGTCACCTGCGTGAATCGAACGCAGCCTAGGCATTGAACGTGAAAATCTACATATAAAACACAATATATGATCGTCATAGGCGCACCTTGAGTGCAATAGTAAATAAATAAATAAAATAAATAAATAAATAAGCGTAATGAGAAATGCGCTCCACCACAAATATTCACGTGTACGGGTCGTTATGCTGGATGCGGTATCTACACTGCATTAGAAGATCCAGCTTCGGCTTGGCTTTTCGATGTCGAACTGACAAGTAGTCTTGTGACCTTATCCACCAACCTAGGTAGTTGTACTCCAACCGAAAACGATGTTGTGGTTCAGTTATCGGCTTGCTTGTTACAACTTTTAGCTGGCTGCCTGTTTTTTATTCCCTTCACTTCGTCATATTGCAAAGTTAGAATCTGAGAAATACTACACCTAAAGAGGGGATACAACAGTTGGTGTTACAGCAGTTCCAATTTCTGCAAGTGGAAGAATCCCTAGCGTGCGTGAACTTGCACTACATTCCGCTTCCATTTGTATCATTTCTCAATTGACTCAGAGCTTCCTCGCTTGCAAAGATTGCAATAGCTGGCGGTGGCACGTACTGTCACAGCACATGCCTCCACTATTAGGTACCGGATATCTTAATGTCGTTTTTCTGAGTTCAGGAAGTTTCGGGGCCGATTACCATGGAAAATCAATTTCTCAGAACGTTCTTTTTGCTTATTAATACTACGTAATATGTTGCTTATTAGTCCCTATTGTTACTTTACAATTTACCTCTCCCCCAATTTTTATACCTTTTTCTGAAAATTCCTGGGTTCATTGCGCAAATTCGTATGTGTGTACCAAATGCCATCAAAGTCGGGCTGGGAGCTACAGATCCGCCAACCAAACTAACATTGCTTTTGTTAGAGGGAATACTACCGTTTGGAATGCTCACCGGTTCTCCTCAGTTTTCTTAAAAGACAGTGAAGTTTTTGAAAGGATGCCGGCAATCGTCTTCAAAAAGATGGCCCTAGTTAAGCCAGCTGAGAAGGGGCTGCACCAGACTTGTGCTGAAATGGTAGGATACTTTCACTGTGATGGATTGATGATGCGCAAACATTCCTATGAATTTGATTCCGCAAGATATTCTGATAAATGTGCTCACCTGCCTCTCACGCGCGCTCAAAAAGGGTGCGTTTTTGACCCTATGTTGCAAAAAAGTCTCCGTAAAAAACTGCCCACTTGGGGCTGATAAGTTCTAAATTTTTCTGTCGTGCAATGCAGACCCTACGCTAACCAGCTGTATACTTACTTTGTCCAGGCCTTACTTTTTAGCAAGTAAGAGGGATGATTTATCAGAGGATGTCAAAACCGACCTGCCTCTCCTTTTTAACTCAAAAAATTCCGAGCTTGGATCGTGCAAGGTTTCCACTCAAACTGTTAGATGAGGGGATCCTAGTAAGTCATTTTATGATTAAACTAATTCGCTCCCCGGGTTTTGAACTGAAATATTGCTGGTCCAAAACTCTTGGTGAAAAAACGACATTAAGATATCCGGTACCTAATATTAAAGATGGTCGCAGAAAAATACATATTTCTTGAAATTGCAGAAACAATAGCACGTATCTTCACCAAATGTTATGTTTGCTTTCTATTGAGGTTTTGCGTTACTACTCAAATTTGCATAGCTACTACTGGCCCCGCTAATTACTTTGAAAATGTTTTCTTTTGAAACTTTTTATCCCTAATTTTACAGCACAAATAGTGATCGTTGGGCGCTTATCATCAGAAGAGTCTCCCTACAATGGGCTGGGGCTCGCATGTTTACCAGAGCATCCACAAGTTGCAACAATATTGTGAATGAAATACTACTCGGTCTTCTTCTCTGTGCAATATATGGGAAGCCAAATTTCAATACGTCTTCTGTGCTAGTTTCCCGGGTTAGTCGTGTGCTTATCTTCCTCCTCTCTCAACACAACCCCAAATGGTTAGTCTGATGATGGCATTGTTGCCGAAAGCTTGCCAATAAATTCTAAAATTCCAAGAGCTCCAAGAACAATCAATCTACTATCTAGTGTTAGAAGAACCTCACAGATAGCAGCATTCTTGTCAATTCCTAAGCTTGCTCTGATGGGTGAGACGGTGACGCATCCTTTTAATTACAGCTCTCACCCATCCCCAAATTCACAGCCGGATTTTATCCATTGCGAAAGACTTTGAAGCTTTTACAATTCTGCCATTTTTTTGTGAAAGCTTGGAGTCATTCGCAATAGATAATTGAAGTCTCACATTGTTTACAGCACATCTATTTGTTTTCATCTATTTTTTTAAGAATTTGGTGCTCGTTATGGCCTTTCAAAAGTGCACTGTTTCTCATAAATATGTTCCACGACCCTGCAAATCAACGGAATTTCCCCAAATATCCAGTGGCTCGGTGTGATAACTGTCGATGTCGAGAACACTAAGCAGAATAATTGTTTCTGACATTTTTCCCTTTTCCATTTTTCCCTTTCTCCTTTTTTTAAACGTCTACAGTAAAGCGTACACGTATACCATTCAGGAAGAGGACGTTCCTGCTTAAAGGAGTACTCGAGGCTGAGTGGAGTAAGTTCAAAAATGAACGAATCCGAACTTCACGGCTCGCTTAACCTTGTGTACCACTGAGTTCAACGAACGGCGAAAAAAATCCGCACGAAATTAATTGACTCAGAGAAAGGAACTTGACTGCTCGTACGATCGGCGATGGCCTTTCTTCAGAAACGCCGTCAAATGCTCTCCGTGAAATTCACCAGGGGCTCAGAACACGAGGATTGATCACACTTTACTGGCACCCAGGAGATCGAAGAATGTTGAGTAATGCCGTGAAAAATTCTTATCTTGTGTGATCAATGTGCAGTGCACAATTCACAGCAGTGATGTTGAACCTATGTAGTTTCGATCAGTTTCCTCCTGAAGAAAAATGATTTCTCGGATAGTGGCACAAGTGATCCCAACCGGAATATTTCCCAATGGTTTCAAAAATGTTTTCTCTTAAATTTGAGCTGGATGCCGAAAATGTCGCAAGGAAATGGTACTAGTTTTGGATCAATTACTAGGTGAGACTTCTTCACCCTACTTCCCAATACCGCATACAAATATTTTGTGCTGCATCGATCAGAAATTTTCGATCAGAAGGCGCGATACTTGATGAGTATAGTGGGTGTTTAATTTTTGAATTTTTTTTGCATTGAAAGAGAAGCTAGTTTTTTGGTCTTTTCGTTGCATTCATCGAGCAGAAGAAAAGGAGTACCGAATGTTTGTGATGATTGGTCCGTGTTTTCGATGCCCTTTGAGCAGCTGTCTTCTTTGAAAGCAGAAGATTTGAATGTCAAAAACATCGTAGTTCAAGTATTGATATCAGTAGAAGAAGGGATCTTCAACAAGAGGTTGGGATTCTGAAGCAGGGTCAACCCTACGTTGTTACGAGTAACAACGGGGGGTCGTACTCAGTTGAGCTTGGAGGGGGGTCGTACCCTCTCGGTGGCCGACAGTGGGATTCTTGGTAATATCGGATAATAGCCAGCACGTTACGTTTTCGTAAGATGACTGATACTAGAGCATCTATAAACCACGCTTCCCTCTAAATGAGCTTTCAAATGAATCAGCGAATTAGAAGGGCGCCCGAGGCGTGGCGCGCACCAAGGCAAGGGATGTAGTGCAAGCGCAAGCGCATGCTAAGCTTTCTAGCACATCCTAATTTAAAGCCACGAGTCAGGATTAGGGAACATTAGGAAGTCCTTTATAGGGTGCGAAAGTGGGGTCTCCAAGCAGAGGGGGTGTGAGGCTGTCGCGACAAAGAAGTGCGCGGCAAAGGCGCTAGGGCCTTGCATTGTGTGCTGCCGTGCTGCGAGAATTTCCGGCAGCACAGATGTGGATGTGGTGCGTGGCTGGCCTAACGTGTGAGATCAGCTAGGTTGATTGCCGTATCAACCGATGGAACGGCTGGCATATCCAGAAAACTCGTTTGGACGTGACTCTCCCCCAAGCAAGCCTCCTTCACTGCTAGAAGGAAAGGGGTTTCGATTTCGGTCTTGTCGACGGTTTTTTTCGAAATGAATGAATGCCGAAACACGAGCCTGACTTTTGCCTTTAAACATGACATGTCTTCCAAAAGGTTACGGGCAGTGAAACCTAAGAAAACCCGCGTTTTTAGAAAAAAGGGTTTGAAGAATAGACAAAACACGCTTGAAAATACCCCTCAAAAAAAAGTAACAACGGGACTAATTTTTGAACTGCTGATCTTTCAGGAACGCTTGGGTGCTCGTTAGAAAGCTTGAATCCTGTAGTTTATTATACGTGTTCAGCTTCCCAAATGAATGACTTTGAAGGAAGTTATGATCGTTTGAAGGTCAAAAAGTCGCATTTGCACAGAAAAAAGTAACAACGTACTAAATTTTTATTAAATTAACTTTCGAAGAATTTTTACCCATGGTTGGAGAGAGAATAATTTGACTTCACTTCGGCGCAGAGGCTCGAGGATGAAGAGCCTTAGATAGCTTAGAAAAAAGGGTGTAAAAATTGTGTTGCAATTGAAGAACGTGAAGGATTTCAGATTTCAATTGGAGCGACAATTTTTTATGACCCATGAAGGGGGGCGGTGTGCGTAAAAATTTCCGAAGAATAACAACGATAGGGTTGACCCTATCGTTGTTTCTGAAGTATACTGTGACGTAATAGCAAGACTTCTTACTAACAATGAAGGTTATCGATTTCAGCAGCGATTTCACGTATTCTGAATGAGCGCCACTGATCAATAACGGTTTTGTCATTTCAGCCTACAGAAGCAACAGATTTTGTGATATCACGTTATTGTGGCCACAATCTCTTAGCCTTTACTGATGTGATGACTGATTCATTATTTACCTCGTTCACAAATTGCTCTGCAATTATTTTTCTGCTTCTCGAAGCATGAAGGAAGCTTTCGAACACTGTTTAACGTGTTTGATTGCTTTGTTTAACGTGAGCCTCCCCTATGCTTCAAAGCTGAGATTATCTTCTTTTAATTTAGTGACAGCTTTTATGGGTGGAGCATGTATTCTTCTTCAATTCAAACCGACGTGAGAGTTCACTTATTTCCGGCACGGGGCTATGTAGATGTTTCAAAGTGGGGGCGCTATCGCAAGATACGGGGCATCATCTAGGACTAGTGGGCAGGAACATCAGGAAAATGAAAAATTTGTTCTGGCAATTTGGGCTCTTCTTCTTCATCTGAGGCCCAATCCAATAACGGAGGAGATATCTTACGCGGTTTGGAATGCATTGCTACCCCTATACCCTACTATGTTGCGATAGCGCCCAAAATGTGTCTACCGGTACCGCAGCCAAGACTGTCGATCCCACCTTCCCTTCTTTTTGTTAATTCCGTAATCGAAGAAGGAGCATCTGCCAGTCTTTAGCTATCAAGACTTCAAGACAGTTTCATTACTGTTGTATATTTTCAATTTGTTAAAGACTCTTGTTATCCTGTTATTGTTTCGTAGGATGTTCCCAACCGTACACAAAATCGGAAAGAAATTGTAAAAAAAAATCCAGGTAAGATGTCCGTGCCGTATCCATGCTAAGCGGCGATACACCATTTACGGTCCAATATAAGGAAAAAAGACTCTCATCGTTGTCCTCTTCAACACTACGCTCTATCTACTATCTAATGACTCGCCACGTATAGATCTGCGGTGACGCTCGCAGACATTCCCTTTTTGACCGAAATAGGATACTCACCTGACCACCGACTGAGCCCTTGTGTTGCCACGCGGTGTAAGGTGCGAGCCTCAAACTTGGGTAGTTAAACCATTTATCAACTATGACTAATAAATCAACTAAATACGTAAACAAATGAATTCAAACTTATAATCATGAACTCAAGTTTTCTTGATATTTGTTCCCAGCCAATAATATCCCATTTTTTGCCTAGGTTCCCCAGAGCAGACTAAGAGAAAACTGAGCACGTTCTTCTTTTCAGTCAGCAGGTTTTTATACTGGTATGACCGCATTCTTTGGATTCCGTTCTATCGAAGCTTCTGTGAAATCATTGGACTACGTGCCACTGAAAGCATTCTAGAGCATTCCAGCATAGAAAGCTGCCTTGGAAAGTGCCTTCTGATCTGGAACACGTGACACACTGGAAAACAAACTATATTTTCAGTAATCTGTGAATCATGCTTCATATCTATCAATCTGTTTTATGGTCGCTCTTTGCGACAGTGGGTTTCGAATCAACTGCGCCAAAAGGGAGGCCATGTTAGATCACCGGGAGCACAGCATTCAATGGGAATTACGTGTTGGTCCGCACCCTTAGGGGGTCCGCCTGTATCTCGACTAGGTCAAATACTCCTTCTTCGACCTTCGTTCTTATCATGGAATTCTCCTTTTAATGGCCTGTCGTGATTAGCCGGATTGCGAGTACCAATGACGAACTCCAGTCAGGACCTCGGATGTTTTTCGTTCGTAGTTGAATGCGGCAAATGTCATCCTAGCAATTGCATATAGACCTTTTCTTCAGATTTCAATGATGAAACTTCTGCTTAACGTCAAGCCAACCAAGTCATAAACGCCGTTACAGTTGAAATGACAGAGACACCTGTTAGACAATCAGTCTACGAGGACAATACAGGTGAGCTTCCTGTTCTTATTCGGCTGACCGCCAACTAAACAATTCGGGAAAACGCGAAGTGAAAAACCTCCAGTGTTTGCATCAAAATATTCACTGCTTAGTTCTCTACAGAGATTGAAAAGGAAGGGGTGTGAAAAGTTTGATGATGAATGAGAGATTTGTTTTGCTGGTGCCTGCCGCGCACATAGCCGGAGCGCTAGTTATTTTCCGAGTGTGACTAATTCGCATATGTCAGATATCCGTATTTTACTATTACAGCAATCAACGAACTCATTATCGTGAGTTTTTGCCTTTTTCTTGTTTGACATTTCTATACATATAAATAGTTTGGTTTCGCTCGCTATCGCGCGCATGAAGAAGCATCCAGAACAACCGCGCATGGCCTGGCCTGGCAACAACCGAGCATGGCCAGGCTTATTGAACAACATGCACGCTTTAGTAATCTTATTGATGCTCATTTATGGCTGACTGACCTTTGGCTATTTATGACCTTTGAATTGACAGCAATCCTCTTTATTTCTAGGCTTTCTATGATTCCTTTTGGTTTTTTGCCTCACTCGTGATCCTCTTGGCAGTGTTGTTTCTTTTCAAACGGGATAACACACCAATTCCCTCACGACCCATGTCTTTGAAAATAATTACTTTGGAATGGTGCACCATTTTCAGCCATGCATTTTTATGGTAAAAAATTTCAGGCAGTGATGCAACTGGCGCCAATGCAACAGCGACGGTTTCCAACTCGAGGGTTGTCGCTCCGTCGGCATCGTCGTCGTCTGCATCGACACAAAGTGAAACAATTGTAAGAAGATTCACAGAACTGAATTATTCCTCGTCTCATTTTTGATTTTCCCCAACAGAAATTATGAAAAAACTTTTATGGAGGGACCCAATGAATTTCGTTAAAGAATTGAAGGGACCTGTTGTGTCTTTTGTTTACTTCGCCTTCCAGTAATATGCAGAGGTCACCACGAAAACTTGTTCGTTTTTAGGTACATGGAGGATGAGATAAATTGTGTTGCCGTGACAACATGAAGAACGCTAAGCAATAATAAGATAATAA
>MU871303.1:5900-19822 GCA_036418205.1 Ostertagia ostertagi
CCCCGGCGCTCATGTCGTTAGGGGGACATTGAAGTGAGTGAGGAACTTACAGAACTTGTGAGTAAGCTTTAGGGAGGGAAGGGATTCTGGATGAGCAACCTTTGTTCTCCATGGCGTTTCTCCCCTCTCTTGGGTTTAGTCCCAAGTCCCCTACCAACCATTTTTGAATATATTTCAAATCCAACGTAGAAAAACGAAAGTCGTTCAATCTTCAGAGATCCCCACAAGAAGACATATGTGTATGGTTTTTAGAGTCCTACTCATAGTCGTCTTTTGCTTTCTCGGCTGGCAGAACTACGAGACAACATCCGCCTTTGTGATGTGACGCTAGTCGCAGAGGTAGTCCACATTGGACAATGGGCAAAGATAAATTTGAGAGAACTATTTCAGGGAATACGAATAAGCGCCCATCGAGTCGTACTCGCTGCAAACACGAATTATTTTGAAGCCATGTTCACTAGCGATATGGTTGAATGCCGCTCGAGTATGTCTTTAAGTCTTAATGAATTTCAATGAGTTTTCTCCGTTTGTGCTATTCTTGTGATAGCAGTTTTTGCATTTTTTATAAGCTCATTCTGCAGAAGAAATAGAGATGAAGGGTGTAAAGGCCTCATCGCTTGAAGCTCTTGTGAACTATTGCTACTTCGGTACAATACAGATCAACAGGAGCAATGTTTGGAGTGTTTTGGCCACTGCTTGCCTCATTCAGCTGGATGAAGTTCAGGTTAGGATTTCGCCAACTATCCAAAGTCTTCGTTTAGTCAGCTTTTTAACAGCACGAAATATGTAAGATTCGGATTTTCTTTCTCGTAGGGGAGCAGTGCAGTGGATTTCTGGAGAAGGAGTTAAATGCTTCAAATTGCTTCAAAATTCGAGCTTTTGCCGACACTTATGCATGTGGAGAGCTTCTACGCTCTGCTAACAAGTATATCTTGTATAACTTCAAGGTTGTCCTTTATTTGTCCATGCTCGATTTGGAAAACCATAGTGTCTTTCATCCTTTCGGACCATTGTTGGCACAGATGAGTTTTATAATCTTCTCTGCTAACCAATTAGCCGAATTCATTTCAAGTGAAGAACTTCAGGTGCCGTCGGAAGAGCAGGTACATGTTTTTAGTAACTCAGTTTTTTTCACATACCTTACTTTTTAGTGTTCTTCTAGGTTTTCAAAGCAGTTGTTCAGTGGGTACTTTTCGATTCACCGACCCGAGAACAATTCTTCCCAGAGGTAAAAGCCATATTAATGGCCAATGTCCGGCATTATGTTACACTCTAGTTTTGCAGTTGTTGGAGCATGTACGGCTTCCGCTTTGTCACCCTGAATTTCTGGTCACTACTGTCAGTAACGACACTTTGGTGAAGGCGCATGCTGCCTGCCGGAATCTTGTCGAGAAAGCCAAGGTTAGTGGTTGAGGCTGTGTTGCAGAGTTCTAGATCTTTTTACACGCTCTGACTGAAGACTGAAGGTCGTTCCAGAATTACCACCTTGTGCAACTTCCAAACACAAACAACCTAGCGTGCGAGGACCGCGAACTCGGCCGCGGAAAGCACTAACTGGAGAAGTATTATACGCCGGTGAGTTCGGATGCTGCTGACCTCAGTGGCCTAGTTTTTTGATCACAGCATGGCTTGGAACGCACGCCACATGAGGCAACTCTGGGAGGTCCGGTAATGAATGACTAACCAGGAAGGTCTTTCAGGGCGTGCCAAGCTTTTTGAAAACGGTCTTTTGCATGATATAGGGGCACATGCGGGAACCACAGAACCATGGTTAATTTTTCCTGAACGGCCCTCTGAATACCAGAAAAGGGGGTCCTAGTTCGATTCCTCGTGGTGACAAATTTTTGCATTTCGAGTTGACGTTCCAAAATTCGCGCAAAATGGAGTTAGCATGAATAATTAGTACCATATTCATGATTAGGACCGTCAGTAACCCTTACAAAAAGACTTTGATTAAAAATTGGTGAAGAAGGTGTGACACCAAGCAGCCCCACTGTGGTGTCACACCTTTTTCACCAGTTTTTTAATCAAAGTCTATTTGTAAGGGTTACTGACGGTCCTAATCATGAATATGGTACTAATTATTCATGCTAACTCCATTTTGCGCGAATTTTGAACGTCAACTCAAAAATTTGTCACCACGAGGAATCGAACTAGGGACCCCTTTTTTGGTATTCAGAGGGCCGTTCAGGAAAAATTAACCATGGTTCTGTGGTTCCCGCATGTGCCCCTATATCATGCAAAAGACCGTTTTCAAAAAGCTTGGCACGCCCTGAAAGACCTTCCTGGTAAGGGAAGGCGAAATGGGCTCCTCTCAGAACGAAGTACAAAAAATTACAACTGTGAGTGTGATTTTGTGCGATTTTGGGGAATGTTGGAAATAATACTTGGGGAAAAGTGGCCGTTTATCAGGGAACACTAAGGGAATAAATAAGCTTTGGTAGTGCCCCTCATGCTGTATTCAACCAGAAACTTGAATGGATGGTTTGCTCACCCCTACTGTATATAATGCGTTAAGTCTGTATGTCTGTCTGCCTGCCTGTGTGTCTATTTGTCCGTCTGTCACGAAATTCGGTATCACCTAAAGAATCACCTGTACTACCACCACCTGCTGTATTTAACCAGAAACTAGAATGGATGGTTCGCCCATCCATGCTGTATATAATGCGTTAAGTCTGTCTGTCTGTGTCTGTTTGTCCGTGTCACGAAATCCGGTACCATCTAAAGAACCACCTACAGAGTCCGGTTCAGGATTGGGATAGATGGGGCATGGGTTGAGAAAGAAATATTCAAAAGAAGTTTTTTGTCTTTATTTGGGCACTGTTTATTAGAAATCGTCATAATTCGGTTCAGGGAAGTCTCAGAAACCAGAGAAAAGTGGATGAGGTCAGAAAAGGAGGGAAGCTCAAATGCTCATGGCGAGCATGGTGCGCCCGAGAAGGGCGGGGTTTGCCGCGAAATTCCATAATTTGGTCTCAAGAAGACCTGGAGAACGGGAAAAAGTTTATAGAGTCCGGCAAAGGAACGGAGTTTACCCGCCACCGGCGGGCGTGGCGCGCCCAAAAGTGAGCGGATCTGCCACAAAAAATCATAATTCGGTTCCAGAAAGTCTTGGAGACTGGGAAAGAAGTGAATAGAGTCTGACAACGGAGAGAAGTCAGTGTGGGTTGGGCGTGCACCAGACTGGGCGGAGTTGTCCACGAAACGTTATAACACGGTTTCAAGAAATCCTGAAAAAGACAACGAATAGTCTGGCAGCGGGAGTGATTCAAACGGCTGTGGTGGGTGGAGCGTGCTCTAGAGCAGGCGGGGATGTCCACGAAACATTGCAACTCTGTTCCAAGAAATCTTGGAAATCAGGAAAAAAGTGGATAGGATCTGACAACGGAAGGGAGGTCAATTGCTATTAAAGGCAAGATTCGGGATAAAATAGGTGTGGAAAAGCGTTCAGTTATGAAGCTAGAGGTGGGAGGTGGTCTGTAAAAGAGAAGGAAAGCAAACGAAACCACCGATTACGCCCCGTACAGAGACCTCCCCTATTTCAGCCACATTCCACCTTGGGATAGAGAAAAGGCGCGTTGGACGAGTTTCACGAACCTAACTCTAGTTGCTCCAGTGCCAATGACATTGGGTCGCGGTGGGACCGCTGCCTCAAATGCGCCCGCGCTTTTCAAGCAGCGCCACGTGGCAACCGACAGCGGAGGGTGGGGCTTGCGGACGAAGGTGTGAGTTGCGGGTCGGACGAGCTCCTTGCGCCTTTGTCGCGCACTTTCAAGCGGCAAAAGGGGCGCGACATCAACACTTGTCCGCCTGCCTACTACCCCCGGGATGGAACAGGCGAGCGCGCCTAATCGTGGAGCGTGCCTTTAAAGGGTGGCACCGAGGTGGGCGGAGTTTGCCATGAATTTATAGAAACAGCGATGGCCCTTTTTTATACCATTGCAGTCCCGTGTGATGCATTCGATTGCGTGCGCAGCCAAACTTTCTATGAAATATTGGGTTGATCCATAATTTCTGGCCGAATTTCAACACTTTGATTTCTTCAAGTTTTATCTTTCCTAAAAACAATTGATCAAAAATATAACCACCATCATAATCACTGATATGCATCCACTTTGCTAGGGAACGAATGGATGCATTCCTCCCAGAACGAGTGAAGCTGTGAATGAAAAGTTCGGAGAGGTCGTTTTTGGGGTGGTTGTATTTACTGACTTTTTCTCTCCTAGCTGCTGCTTCAGGGAGCTGAGGAGGTGATAGTACGATGGAGCAATGTCAGGGCTATACGATAGATGTGGTGTCGTGGTCCAGCCAGTTTCCCTCGAAACGTGGCGAGTTATCTTTGCAATGTGATTTCGGGCGGTCCTTCGGAGAAAGGAGATTTTGAGACTTTCCAACCGTTCTCCCGCACTGCTGCGGCCAACTTCGGGAGCTATTCCATGGTTACCTTCGCAATGCTTGTCTGCATAAAGTGAAATGGTTCTCAAAACAGGGATACCCAGCGAATCCAACGAACCGGGGTAATATCCTCTGATGAGAGAGCTCATGCTTTGGTCGAGATGGTGAGTCCAGGCTGTGAGGGGTCAGGCGTGCCTCTCGGTCATGGTCAGTCGATGCCTGCTGTTTCCATCGAGTCTCCATTCTGCTACAGCCCCTTTCGTTCAGGTGTCGACTCATGGAGCGTAGGCTGCGTCCAGATGTTTGCTACAGTTTCCTGCTAATAGCGTCCGGATGCACTTCCTATTCGTTGCGCAAGGGGTCCTCATCGAAAGTGACTGGAGGTCCATGATGAGGTCGAACTTTGCAGCTCCTATCGTCTTTGCCGATGCTATTGAGCCAATAGCTCAGTGCCCGATCAGTAGCAAAGACTGGGGCAAACGTAGCGCTGATCTTGCCTACCGCGCTCCTTGCAAGGTTCTTCTTAAATTGTCGTAAGGCATAATCGTTGGGTTTGGTCGTTGATCTATTTTGATTCCTACTTAATTATCCCGTTGCGCATTTGAGCTTCTGAAACATCCTGGCTGAAGGTCCTGATGTGTTCTTCAACATATCAACTTATTTCGATATGAAGTTAATTTGACATATTGAAAATTGAATTTGAACCAAAATCGGCCAGAAATTATGGATCAACCCAATAATTCTCTTGAGTTAGAGTGATTGTTACTTCTTGGTATTGTCTGGTCCGAAGTCTTCTGCTCATCTAAATGTGGAAACGACTAGGGAATTAAATATATCCTTCTATTTTAAAGCGCTAACTTTGTGTGTCGGTTTGTGTATCTGTATGTGTGTGTGTGTGTGTGTGTATGTGTGTCCGTCCGCAAAATGAAGTGAGTGAGAAGGAAGCTCATGGGATAAACAAACCGCTAACAAATCGGGTAGCTTACAGGATTTGAGATATCAATGTTTTGTAGCAGGATAGTTGTGATAACACTCTTAGGGCTATATAAACACCTGCTTAGCACACTTCCGTTCATTCCACATGGTGCTGCAGTGGCAGCTGGAGGGCAGTGGAGAGAGGAAGGGAGGATGAGGAAGGGAAGCGAAAAATCTACCGTCATATCATGATTGTGTCCCTTCTACTGTATGAAACACCATTGTGTTGCATACGCGTCACTTCCAGGAGGTGTTGGTGTCACAGGAGGAAGGGACCATAGCGGAGGATAGAAAGCTTGCGCAGGAAAGGAAGGTCCCGGCGGTTGACGGGGGACTAATCTGGTAATAAAGAAATTTTCCAAAAACGAGGAGTGGGAAATGGCAAAACATGAACTGCCAACCATGTAAGGGCCAAAGCTGTGTTGGAATTTCGTTCTGTGACGTTTTTCTGCATACAAACTTACCCTACGAGGTGTTTATCACAAATGGAAAGAATTGCAAGGAAAGGCGTGAATAGTGCATATGGGGAGGTTCCGAGGACGTCCTGGAAGCAAATCTTGGTTTATAATATTGGAAGTAGCTTTCAGTGGGAGGAGCCTTCTATTTGGAGGGTATGACTTCTATGGAACGCCTCGCTTCAGGAGAACCAAACACTACATGGCAGAGCGTTGCTCCCATGAGTAAGGCAAGGCAAGGTCATCATATTTTAGAGCTACATTTTCACTTTAGAAACATATTTTTTAGGCAAGGAGTTGGTATAGCTGCCCTTAACAAATTGCTCTACGCTGTTGGAGGACGCGATGGAAATACGTACTTGAAAAGCGTTGAGAGGTATTACGTCACACCTGCACATGAAAAGGATTGTGAAATATTCTCTAATTCTCCTTGATAGCTGTGAATTACGAAAAAGCAATTGCCGTCATGTAATGGGATGTGATAGTCTTTAAACGGGCATGACTTTAAACTAGCTGAATAATTTGCAAAATTTGGGGTGGATTTGAAATCTACGACCTTCACGTTTTCAGGAACATATCAGACCTCTTTTTACAAGTTACGTTAGTGGTTTTGGAGAGAGGTGAAAGTTGACTGTTATATTTTGAAGAAGTGCTCACCTTACTTTTTCATACATAAAAAAAATTCAAAATGGAGCGGAAGCTAGATTCGAGGAAGCTCGAAAAAATTTTCTTCTTACATGTCTTAGTTGACATTTTAGTTGTTCCTAAGCGAGTAGCATTTTCCTGTTGCGTCTGAATGTAGCGGAAAGCCTCGGTGAGTCCATCAATAGCAGAGAGTATTTCACACGGAAAAGAAAAAAGTTTTAAGCAAGAAAAAAGGAACAAAGCAATAGGGCACACAAAACATCAAAAAATAAACGGAATGTATTGAAAATGAAATTATCGATCGGAAGGTATCGACTGTACGCCAAGTACGCGTCATGCGCCAGTGCGCGTGTTGACGCTTTTCGCACTGTCCGTACTCTCCGCACGGTCCGCGCTGTCCGCAAGGGCTCAAAGTATGAAAGTAGCCTGAGGAATCTTGCGCTGTAATCTATGGTGTCGTACTGCTCTAGTTAGAGCCTTCCTTTTCAGGTTCTGACGCAGTTGAGGGGGGGGGGCACTCACCATCGCGGCATGCGGCAATTTCGCGACCCTCACTGCAAAACAAAGAATCTTTAAGCAGAGGGATTGTTCCCAATTGGTGGGATTAAGGAGGGGGGGGGGCAAATTACTTGACCTACTTGAAAAGCTTATCGTTAGATGTGCGAGCACACCCCATCTCGTTGGGACGAAGCAGAAATGGCACTGGCGCACGCCGCTTCGGCAACTGGCTCTTTCAGCCATTAGAACCCTTCTCCATTTTTGGACATCATAGAAGTATCCTCAAATAAAGACATGAAGTGGTTTCCAGGTGTTTACTCTAGGAAAGCCTTAGGTTCGATCCCACTACTGAAGCATGGTCGAGTGACATAGCTCCAATGTCCCACAACCGATCTGCACTTGGCGTTGCCATGCTTGACGACTTCATTTATGCAGTGGGCGGAACGAATGGCACAGCTCTGAGCGTTGTTGAACGGTAGACATTGTACCCACGACTGTCGCTTCAACATATTGGAATGCTTACTGTTGCAGCTATGATCCTCGACAAAATCAGTGGACCAGAAAGGCATCCATGGGTACATGGCGATGTGCTCTCTCTGTTTCTGTGCTCAATGGCTGTTTATACGCAGTTGGAGGATGGCGTGGATCACCTCGAAGTACTGTGGAGAGGTTTGTCGATCGTGAAACATGGTAAACCACCCATTCCATTTAATTTTTTAGATTTGACCCACGAGTTGGTAAATGGGAATATCTTCGCACAATGACAACCTGTCGAGCATATTTGGGATGTGCCGCGTTGGAGGGGCATTTGTATGCAGTAGGAGGGCAACAAGGATCAACATATTTGAGTTCAGCTGAAAAATTTAATCCCCTCACCAACGAATGGACCGCAGTGGCTGACATGAACGAGAAACGATCTGGTGTGAGTTATCTCATCATCTCAGTCATCTTTATTCTACGTGCATTCTATTAGGTTGTCCCAAAAGTTCGTGCCACTTTAGAACATTTTTTTGAGTTGAGGTTATCAACAAAAGCAATATCCATCATCAACATGTGGACTGTTGCTATCAGTGACTTGATGCCAACGATCCACCAGTGTCGACGCCGTGCTCCTAGAAGTTCGGCAGTTTCAAGCTGGAAAAGGCTGTGAGGTCGATTTCGAGCTCCTTTTTTGAATCGTATTTTTCGTCAGTAAGATGATTACTTAGCAAGATGAATAGTTGGCCTCTGGAGGGAGGCTGATCACCGCTGTACGATGGATCTGGTTGCACTTCTCAACTAAGCTTCGAAATCCAGAGCTGTGCAATTTACGAAACACGTGGTCTCGGTTGTCGCGGAGCGGACGTACTTTATTAAATTTTGGACGTAATAGTTGGAGTTTTCTGACCAGCTTCCAGCCTTGATTGAAGGAGACCTAGGCTGTTACAAGGCCGAAGCTGTGGAGAAGTTCTCGGTGGCTTCTTCGAGATTTGCTCCCCATACGTGAGCCAACACGGCTTGCTGTATTTGACAGTTTTTCAACCCCTTTTGATCGATCTAGCCGCTGATGCTTCCGCAGGTCTATAGCATAGAACAACCACTTCTCATCAGCAGTAACGCCGTTGTTCAGCCACCGCGTAGGGATGGAATAGGTTAGAAGATGTTGACAGAACTCGTGTTGCACTCTTGTGATTAACGGTCAATTCATGGGGATTTCTTTGTCCAAGCCTCTATAATTTCCCAGAGGATGCAGACCTCTGTTAATCGTGTACGTCTGCATATGGCGGTCACATAGCAAAAGATTTCGTGCGGGTAGCTCTTTAATGGGGGAGCACAGCCAGGGTCAACCGTCACGTTCGAACATTTTCGGGATTTTTGCGACCCCCTAGCTCTCGAGGGGGTCCAGTTGCGACCCCCTGTTTTTGTTAATAAGAGTGCTAGACATGAATCCGTTGCGCCAGAAAGCGTCTGCGCGTCGTCGCGTCGGCCTTGGAGCGCGGCAGGTATCACCCGGGCGCTGGAAGAACGGGACGCGGCGAAGAAAAAATTTTAGAGGGGAATAACTTTCTTGGGACGTATTTTTTTGACTTGTTGAGGTAGATTTTGATTGTGCCTGAGGTGCGCTTTCAGAAAACTACAAGGATTGCCTAACTCTCCGGAAAGTACTTCTGTTAGAAGTGGAAAACCCAAAATTCTAAGAAGGCGCACCTTCAACTTTGAAGGCCCATAAAATCTTTCGTATGCGACATTTTGGAAATCTGTAAAAAGTTTCAGAAACTTCAAATATTTCTCTAACAAAATAGTATAAAAAGTTTAGTGATTGTCCCCTTTTTCAAAAAATTGTCCCGTTCGAACATTTTTCGTGCAAAAGCGAGTTTTTGGGCTTTCAGCGACCATAACTCACTTCATTTTCATTTCTGTGATGCACTTTTTTCATGGGGTGAAAGTACAGGATTTGCTCTTTCTAACAAGCCCCAAACCGTTTTTCAAAGTTTATTTTTCGAGAAAATCACACGTTCGAACATTTTGGGGGGTTTTGCCGAACACTTTTTTTGAAATCGCGAGTTTTTGGGCTTTAAGCGGGCATAACTCACTTCATTTTCACTTTCTGTGATGCACTTTTTTCCATGGGTGAAAAGTGCAGGATTTGCTCTTTCTAAAAAGCTCAAATCTCATTTTCCGAGAAAATCACACGTTCGAACATTTTGTTCCCATAGGTTTTTGAGCAGCACATGCGAGTTTTTGAGCTTTCAGCAATAATAACTTCCTTCAAAGAACTTGTTGGGGAGGGGCGAAGACATTTTTGAAGACTACGAGATTTCTGCTTTCTTATATGTTTTACCGTTGTCTGGAAGAATCGTCCTCAGAAAATCAGGTCCCGAAGAACTTTAATTTCAGCCCCGAGAAGTCAAACCTTTCATAGGGATGCATTCAACTGTTCTCTTATTCCTCAAGGAAAACACCGTAATTTGCCTAAAACTGTCTCTCTGTGCATAATTAATCGAATCTAATGCGGTCTGCACAAACAATTCTTGCCCTCGGATACGCCACGCACGCGCCTGTGGCTGGCAGTCCTCGAAATTGCGACCCCCTTCCGACCAAAATGCGACCCCTTCGTTCGAACAGTTCGAACGGACGGTTGACCCTGAGCACAGCAGGTTCAAATCGGACACCGATTGCCTCTCCAGGTCAGGATTTTCTCGAGCTGTAGTCTCCCAGAGAGAAGCAGGTTGCGTCATTTCGATACCTCATGAAGAACGACGACTAAGAGGTGTACACTAAGTAGACGTAACTCCTGGGTTCGACTGATTTGTGGCTCTCCAGAAGTCTATAATTCAAAGTGTGAAAAATATGACTCTCTCGTTTTCGGTTTCATGTTCGAAGAATAAGCAACTAAGGTGGGCATGATTCGCTGTCGAGGTTACTCCACGAGTGAGCTTTTCGTAGCCTACTTGCTCATATTCAGAAATCGCTAAATGTAGTTTTGGAATGAGAAGGCAAAAATGTGGCACGAACTTATGGCACAACCTAATAATACGTTCAGCGTCAGTCTGAAAAAACAGTGGTATCGTCCACGCACTGTTTTTCAGAACTGCCGAACGTTTATTTATTATCAGGTAGCTCGGCCGTTTTCAATGGAAGGCTATACGCTGTCGTGGGCATAACGGCTTCACCCATCTAGACACCGTTGAAGTATTTGATCCCGAGGCAAATCAGTGGGTAATTCATAGCCGCATGAATGGACGGTTAGTTGCACATTGCGATGAAATACACTGGTGTGCATAACTTAAGGACGAGATATATAAATTGACATATTTTTTAAACAATTCAGTGGAATTGAACGGAACTATGGAAGCGTGATAGACGTACTGTCCTCTCAACTCCATGGTCCGCGGTTCAGCTTCCTGATCAACAGTTGTTGTGAAAACTGTACTGCTCTCTTGTGCGCATCTTTCCATGGGTGCGTTTGACCTCAACATCATTTGTATGGGAGACAGTGAGCGAGAGCATCAAGCAGCCTAGGTAAAAAAAAAACTCCTAGAAAAGCGAGGATTTTTGGCGACTGGTGAATCTTGTTCGTTTCCCCAGTCAACTCCTATGGAGCACGTATGGCGTGCATTCATATGAGCTATTGTGGTGCATCCTCACGCGCCAACAACTGTCCAGCAGTTGTCAGTCGCGGTACTTGAAGAATGAAGCTCTTTTGCATAAGAACTCTTAAACAACTTTGTGGCCAATATGGGAGCGTGTAGTAAAGCATGCTTAACAGTCCGTAGTATTCATATACCTCAATGAAGGGCTCCTTCGCGAAATATTCTAGCATTTTTTCTCAATATGAATTTATCAGCTGTGATCACTGGAAACAGCACACAAAGTTTCACGCATCAAGATTCGGTTTCCGAAGAGAAACACGTAATAACTTCTGGCGTGAAGCTGCAATAAAAGCTACACTATGAGCATCAATCGAAGTCAAGCGTGCGCGGAGACGAAGCGGGGTATGGAAAAGAATCCGCTGGGGCGGCCTATGTACAGGTGATTAGAACTTTGGTGAGCGTGCTATTTTGAAAGCGCTGTTGAGACCAAATCTGATGTATAGAATGGTGGTGAATAAAGTGTGTGATGTGGAATACAATAAGTCAAAAGGCCAGAAAGAGTTTCAAATGACGGCACAGAATCAAGTGGATGCGTTCCGTCGCCAGCATTTGTGACAGATGTCCGGCGGTGCTTTGAACGCGTAGCAGCCCTTCTCTGATTTTTCGAATTTTTTTTACAAAAACAAATACGGTTTTTCTGTTCTTTTCATCCCTATCGTGGATGATGAGTCTCAAGCCAGTGATTTGTGACTGAAATAGAGTCTTGATTTTCTCTTGAGGGATTCCTTTGAGACCAGCCCTTCTTCACTAAAGGCACAACCCAGGCAGAGGTCGTGTGAACGCTTCTCTTCGGTCTGTAGTATAGACCCTAGAGGACAATCACAAATGTGGCGTTCTCGTGCACGGAAACCAACCGACAAGAGCGCTTGGGCCTTGCAAAGTAAGCTGCCCAAGCTGCAGTTTTTTTCTCTCTATCAGGCTGTTGTCTGGCTCTCTCATCTGTAGCGCTCTCTCGCCCCATACTCTCCTCTCCGCGCTTAGTCTCTCATTCCCTTAGCACAGCCGATTAGGAAGGTGAGTGAGCCCTCAACCTAAGCGTTTTTGACGGATTCTTTTCCTTTTTTCTTTACTGCCGGCCCACTTCCCACCAACAACCACAGCCGTAGTACCGTTTTGCACTAGCATCGTGAGCAAGAGCACACCAATATCCTGGGGCATGCCTTTAAGGTATCTCATGAATTGTGGTTGCTTCACCCATCAACCGCTCTAGTTACCGTTTTTGAAGAAAAGTGTCTTTTCCAATCGTTCCATCGCGTGTTTCTGTCAGTGACCCTTTGCAATATACTGTAACATTGCCCTCTATTTATGTTCCAAATTTTTTCGACCTTGGTAACGAGCAGTGAGATATCATGTCAATGGAAATCGCGTCCCTAAGTTTTGCACACCAGTTTTTTTTTTCATTTTTACTCAAACTGGAACTCTTCTGCGGGTCCACTAGCAATCGGAATATTTCTAGGCGACGTGAAGCTGGTGTGGGTGTTATTCGGATGACGTAGCAGTTCCAATAAACAGTGATTGGGATCCGATGCAGGACTTGGATACACTTTGGCGCCCTTCATTTCTTATTATTCTTAGATAATCATTGCCGGAGCAGAGATGGTGGGTTGGACAGCTTGATTTTGCGCGTCATACATTATGGTAACGCCATTTTTGGAGTTAACAATAAGCGTTAGGTAGAAGGACTCCACGATGTATCAGTTTTTCCCCTGGGTTCGCTCTGCCTCCTACATAGGCTTTGTGCTTGTCGTTGACCCGCAGTCAAGGTGTCTTACCCTAATTAACTTCAGCACCAAAAACGATTGTATTATAGTTTAGTTTTTGAAGACAAATATGCATAAAAGCTTGAAAGATTTCAACTTAGATGGTTATACGTTTATGAAGATAATGAAAATTGCATTTCTTCATGTGTAGTGGATCCCTCTGTCACTTTGAACAATCCCTTCAAAGGAACTCGACATCTCTCAAACTCACGATTACACTGCAGGAAGCAAAAATGGAAAAGCAGAAATCGCATCTCACTCAGGCCGATGTCAGACTTTGCGAATCGCGCGATTCGCTAGCGTCCGCGGTCGCGTCGTGGCCAGCGAATCATTCAATTGGCTGGACCGCAAACGCGAAACCGCGACGCTCCGGCGAATCGCGCGATTTCTCAATGTCTGACATCGGCCTCAGCGATGCCCGACCAGCATAGAGTAGTACCGAATAGAATCGCAGTGGAATTGTTCGTCCTCTTCACAGTACTTTTTAGTCGGATATCATTATTGATTGTGCCGCACTCTCAACTAGTCCTTCCCACTGATTGTCACAAATGAAATGGGATAAGACATGGCGATGAGAGAGGAAAACACTTCAACAAACGCAGTTAGTCAACAGTGAACAGAAATCCTGGCTGAAAAATTCGAACTTGCCTTTCACATACTATTCTACGAGTTCGTGGTAATTGTTAAATCGCTCCACTTAGCCCACTCCAACGGCAGGCAGGTTGTTTCGACTGTTGTCGGAATGATTCGAACAATACATACCCATTTCTAGTGACGGAGGAAGAGATACTAGTTCGTACTTGCCGAGGACTGGTTGAAATTCTGCTCCATAACACCTTTTTTCTAAATTGAAGTTCACGCCTGTTTTGGGAATGTTTGGTTTGGTTTCCAGGCTTTTACCTAGCTAGCTGTTTCCACGAGGGTTGTCAGTATACCCGTGCTTCGAAGTCACGGCATGTGCCTATGACTTCATGGTGGCGCTGAAGGGCACCATGGCCGACTGGTGTAGGTAATCTTCCGATGACTTACCATCGCTGCCTCAGTTAGGCCCAGACCTTCTC
>MU871304.1:9599-22066 GCA_036418205.1 Ostertagia ostertagi
TAGAGGCCGGGAAAAAGGTGGATAGAGGTGGGTGGAGGAGTGGAGGCCAACTGCTCATTGGTGGGCGGGGCATGTCCAAAGTGGGCGGAGTTTGCAACGAAAATTCATAACTCGGTTCCAAGAAGTCCTGGAACCGGGAAAAAAGTGGATTGTGTTTGTCAACAGTGAGGAGGTCAACTACCATCGGTGACTGGGGTCCGGTGGGGTTTGTCATGATATTATAGGTAAGTTCAAAGAGAGCCCAGAGGCTGGGAAAAGTGGATAAAGGTTGGCGAAGGAATGGGGCCAAATGCTATTGATGGGCGCCACCGAGGATTTGCGGAGTTTCCCACGGTGAACTATAAAAATATCAATGGCCCTGTTCCGTACCAATGCAGTCCCGTGGTAAAAATATGTAGATGTAAACAATCTTGATTTTACAAGAGCTATCAATGAAGTGAGTCACAAGGAATTGTTAACAAATCGAGTAAACTGGGATTCCATTGGAAAGTATACAAATGGCTGAAGGAATTTCTTACTGACAGAACATTCCAAGTCCTTACTTAATTCGTCCTATTTTGACATTTTTCCTGCTTTGAGTGGAGTCCCGCAAAGGGGGTGTGCTGCCACCAATACACTCAAAGATTTTTTCGGCAGAGCTGGGTCCTATATATACAAATAACGATATACGGTGATTGGTACACCTGAGGGCTCGGATTCTGTACAGGGATCTATTGCATTTATAACAGCGCTGTTAATCGTACTTATCACATATTCGATGCCCTCACAACCAGAGATAACAAAATCCTTATTCGAGTGTGAACAACTTATATGCGTCCCTTGATCGACAATGGAACAGTCATACATTGCCCGGCCAAAAGAGGACATTGCTTCTCTTGAAAGGTTCATATCAACTTTACTAGGAAAGGGCTCATTCGTTGTGGCGGGTTCCTATATTCCAAAATCCCTGAAGCCGCTATCATGAACAAGCTCTTTGATTTGCCCTCCCTTCAGTCTAGGCGCAATCTTTTCGATTTATGTATGACACGAAACTATCGAGCAATCAAACCACAAATGTAGGATTGTTTTCACGCCTCCCTCTATACTCAAATACCATCAAAATCCAGAGGTGGTCAAGTCAAAATTTCCTTTACTAGATCCAAAAACCACTATTAGGCGGAATATCGTTACAATTAGAGCCGGTCCTGCATTTTTGCGGGCCAGCGAGCTTCCTCCTTTGACGCTCTTTGGCAGCCTTTGAGCGTTCTATAGGAAGCCATATTGTTCAAGCATAGCTGTCACTGTCATTCATTCCACTCAGTGGTGTTCTCTCAGGCTTTCGTTTTGTTGCTGTTTGTTATATTTTTGCGGTGTCTTATACAGCGTACTAAATAAAGATAAAGATACCGAGCAAGTTTTTCGCTTTCAAGGTCATAACTCTTCAGAATTAACAGCGTGAGAAACTGAATGGAAAAATACGACGTCTGCACCTAGTAAACTATTTGTAAAATGCATGAGTCAAAAAGTAGATTCAGTCACATGGCATGTAAAGTTGGGCCATACAAATAAAAAAAACTAATTCATAGTGTCGCTAGTCAATTAGTAAGAGGACCTGAGAAGATTTATATGCAGCTCGTAGGATGAAGCGACGTGTACTGGCCCGAGAAGAACGACGAAAGCTTTAGGAATGCCTTTGCGAAGAATGCCCAGTGCACGTCGAATGGAAGAGTGATTAGGAGTGTCGCAGTGATTGCAGAACTGAGAATATCTTATGATTCGCTGCAATATCTTCGAAAGATGAAGGTGGTACCTCTTCAGTGCCTGTAGCAATCGTCACAAAAGCCCATTTTTCCTCCAATTCGCCTCTTGGACATGAAGGAGTGAAGACGACGCACAAGCTCGGTAGCCTAAAAAAGAAAAGGTTCCGAAAGCTCCCTGCAATGTGGACTTTTGCAATTCCAAAACGTGTAAAGAAATTGAGGTCTGCTCCTGAATCAAGTTGTGAAATTCTTGCTTCCAGTTTCAAATTTTATAGGGAATGATATTGGAAAATGGACTTTCAGAATGGACTAGGCGCTGATGTTTGGAGAAGAAGTTGTCCGAGCGAACATGAAATACGATAGCGCGACCAAGGGAGCCCTCGAGAATCCATCTCTCCTCGTGGAAACAATATCAGCTCTATATAAAACCCTATGTCAAGGTCTGAAGAAACCCTGAAGGACCTTTCTTACTTTCCAAATCTTCAATATTTATTTTCTAGAGCACCGAGGAAAATGTGCTAGCAGGTCAAATAAAATTCATGCGATGTACTTGTTCTGGGAGGTCCTCTGTCTCGGTACTTGACTGAGCAACGTTTAGCTGGTAGTCCGGAAGATGCAGTCGCTTTCCCATGCCATGTGAAACGCCGGCCAACTTTTCGTTGAACTCCAGTAGAATGTCTGGAATTATTACGTGTGAACTATGAAGGTTTTAGTGTTACGGTATAGCACTGAAGAAGACAACAGCAGTATCAAATTACATTAGATCTGAAAATTTCCACTGACAAAAGTACGTAGTGCAAAAAAAGGTTATTTCATTATCCACTGAGTTAGTATTCATCCATGCAGCGTTGGCCAAGACGGGTATCTCATGCAAAAATCAGCCGATAAGAACACCCCCTAAAGCTGTACTACCTTGGACACCAGCTCAGCTTCACTGAAAACACTGGCGGAGAGTATAGCAGACGCAGGAAAGCAGCTTGGTCTAACTTAGTCTAGAATCTCAACGGTATCGCAGAAGTCAGTGGAACGCAGAATTTGCAAAGTGTCACTTTGTGAACATATCACAAATGCAGAGCTGTGAATTTGAAGTGGTCTTGTTGATGTTGTCTAGGGAATATAAATGTAAAAAAATATGCTGGTCATGTGGCGCGTTTAAAAGCCAGCAAATGGACTATCGCGGTTTCACCGCGATGAAAAGGTCGATTTTTACAAGCAATATTATTAATCACTGTATATGTTAGTCTGACCAAGCCCAATCGATTGGAATCTCAGATAATCGTCAGAAAACGTGCGCATTCCTTCGTCGGAGCAAGAAGTAGAAAGGGGTAAAAGAAGAGTGCCAGCTGCATGGGCCCGCATAGAGGGATCGTCTTCAGAATTCCAGTCGTCGACGTCAACTTGCACCGCTTCCTTCCATTCCCTATATTCTGCTTCGCTGTTTTTATTCCGTACTAATTCTGCCTTCTATCAGGATAAAGTGCGTCTTGTATATGTTGCTGTTTCGAGGACATAGTACACTGGCCGAGAGCAAACCGCGTGGCACGGAGAGTATTATATGCATATATGTATATAAAATTATTATGCGGGCTTCGCGGCATATGAATTGGATCCCGTTGGATCACAAGCGATCGCCGAGAAGGTGGGCCGATCCGATGATGAAAATGCTTGGCGGACAATGCAGACGACGTGCACAGGACCGGAATGGATCGCTCATAGTGGACTTGCGCGAACGATGAGATTCGCGAGGACGAGTCGGATGATACAGTACCCCCCCTCCCACCCTCCCATCTTGAGGGATGTGTCGGTACTACTCTCTCCACTCAACTGAAACAGCCTTTTACGAGAGATGATGTCAACGATGTCGGTGAACCTAGTTCAGCCTGGCACGTTTCTATAACTTCGCACTCATTAATCCGAAATCGCCCTCGAGCAGAGGGAGCGGAGGGGTGGTTCCTGACGGTAAGGATGATTATTTATCCTGATGCTGCTTCTTGATTTCTCACCTTCATTCATCACCCTTGCCAACATATACGGCCGTTTCCTTCCTATTAAGGCAAGTTAGACTCCCTGTAGAGAAACCGTCCAACGCGGCTAATCCTGGCTTCACTTTTTATGGAACGTTTATGGAACACTGCATGCCATCGGCAACGAGAAAAAGTTTTTATTTGCATACTCTTTTGTTAGATGCACCAGGTGTGGGTATGTAGGTCGCTCGCCCATCTGTAAGCTTAACCAGCTCATTTGCAGAAGTGCGCTCGCGGTATGTAAGTAAGAGTAAGTTAAAGATAGAAGAAATGAACCACTAGCAAGCTACGGAACCTATTGTACATGCTACCAGTTTGCTCTGTCATACGAAGTCTGACCTTGTCTCCCTCCTGTCTCATTATGAATAAACGTTCCTTTACTCTATAAATACCTATTCTCTCGACCATGTGTCGGTGTTCGCAAGCACTTAACAAAAAATAAACCAGATTAATTTTGTGATCAAAAAATCGTACTGATGAGAAATCCCTACCAATTGTACCACACCTTTATGACCCCATTGTTTACCTACCATCCATCGAATGCACAGCTATTAGCATCCACTTAATCCCTCCACACCCTAGTCACACTGATGAAAAAGAGCTAACGTTTTGGAATCATCATCCATTTTGTGGTGAAGGAATTGTACGGCCTCCATCCACCACTTCTTCTTTGATCTTCCCGTTTATTTCTATTATAGATTGAAGCACCATATCATATTGATCGTTTTCATGCTCAATTTTCGTGAAACCCTTGGAACGTTTCCGCAGCGCCTTGCAAGTGAATCTCATCAGTAGTAAGCTCTTGCTTTCAATCTCTTCCCGAGCAAACCAGCAAACGCAGCCCTAAGGAAGCACATTAACTCTATAGACAGTTAAGAAAAAGAGCTACTGATGAACAGTTTCATAATTTCAAAAAACCTGGAAGAAACAGAAGCATGATACACTCGCCCCTGCGAGCCCGACACAGATCTGAGACGTTTTCACTTGTTTTTGATTGTCAACTATTTTAGCCGCAGTTCGCTTGGCGAAAGTCCTACAAGAATGCTGGGTTATAAGAAGAACTCGCCTCATGCGCGACTTAAGAGAAGCGGGTAGTCGAGTTGAGTCCGCCTGGGGCGTAACTTTGGTTCATGACCCAGCATTCTTGTGAGAGCACTCTGAGAACTTTTTCAAAAACGGAACTAACTCGGAATGGTAACAAGTCCATCGATAGTCGCATCACCTCCTATTGGAAAAGCCGCACCTCGAAACTCAACGTCTGTACCCTCCCATAAACCGCGACCAGCCTGAATTCATTTTGATTGATTTTAAAGGAGTCCTCCGCGGAAAAATCTTGCGTTTTCTCCCAACACACATATGTCAGTCGTGATCGCTAGAGATTACAACGTTTAACGCAACGTTTAACGCAGATTCAGTTTCCGAAGAGAAACAAACTTACAAAAACACACTCTATGGACAATCGAAGGTAAGTGGCGCGGAGCCAAAGGCGGGGCATGGAAAGAAGTCCGCCTTGGGGCGGCTACGTATCAGGCGACGCAATGAAAGAATCGGGTTGAAGCGTGCGATTTTGGAGAGTAGAGACAAATCCAATCGAAAGAATAAAGAAGGATGCAGTAGAAGTGTGAGATGTGAATGCAATAAGTCAAAAGGCCAGAAAGAGTTTCTAGTGACGGCACTCCGAAGAACCAAGTGGAAGCATTCCCATCGCCAGCATTCGTGACTGATGTCCGGCGGTGCTTTGAACGCGTAGCGGTCCGGGGATCAAATCCTGGGTCGTGAGTCGCCCGGGCCAACCAAGCCTTCCATCCCTCCGGGGTCGGTTAATTGGTACCAGACTTGTCTGGGAGGATAAAAACACTGACTTGTACATCGGCTGGCCCCCGCAAGTCATTGTATAGGCCACATCGCATTCAAACGCCACTACGAATGTACAAATGGAAGTAGAATGCGTGCCGCATCCCAAAAAGGGATTGATCAACGGCAAATGCTTTATCCTTTTTATCCTTTATCTTCGTAAGAAGATACGTGGTGTAACGAACGAGAAAAAATGTACGACGTTGAGTAAAAACTGCTGAAACAATGAAAGCGACAATATAAGCAATCAAACTAGGGATGGGACTGCTCGGACTGGAAGGGATTATCCATTATTCAGTTGCTGACTGATGAAGAAAAAAATGCCAAGTATGTAAGCTAACACTAACAATGACACACTCTGTGTCAGTTTTCATCCTAATATAAACTATATCTCATTCTAATAAGATATTACATTAACAATTTTAGGATGGAGATTGAATGGACGAGTGAAACTGTGGAGTCCTTATCACTAATGGATTCTAATTATGACAATGCATCCACCGATCAAGGCGAAGGAGTAGGTATATGAGCAACGGCAGTAATGATGAGATAAAACTGAGTACAGCAATTGTGGAATTGAAATTGCAATCGAAAAAGAGAAGGAGCAAACAATGACCAAGTAGTTCTAAAGATGGGAGGGAATTCCTTACAAGTGATGAGAGAGTACTTTTGAACTCTACTTCTTGAAGTTTACACAAAGTTGCAGTTTACCATCAAAGTCGTTGAAAGCTGTTATGTTATTGTTTGCATCTGCTAATGAACTGTTGTGCTGAATGAAATAATTTCAAAAGAGAATGCACAAAAATACGTCAATTGACGTTCGAAGGGACCGCTGGATACATTTAAGAGAAATAAGTTCTATCACACGCTACTGGTACTACACCGACTACGGGTACTCACAGGTCAGAAAGTACCAGCACAGTTCAGTACCAAATGGATTGATACAGGAGTGGTTCGTTCGCCCCACTCGGACAAACCACATCATTAATTCGCCGTTCCCAGGAGGCTCCTCAGTGAGGCTGGGAGTGACAGAACTAGACTAGTTGTAAAGTTATAAGAAAGTATTAAAGAACTGATGATAACGTGCAGATAGACCATATAAATAATAAATAAACATCAGTGTCTGAAAGGGAAAATTTGTAATGGAGAATCACCTTATGCTACCCTGAAAAAAAAAACACGTTTCGGTACTATAGGACCGATATTCACCGGTATTCACCGGTATCGGTTGAAATCAATGCAATCAACCTAGCTGATTTCACACGTTATGCCAGCCACGCACCACTTCCGGAGGTGGGCGGTCCTGGATTGACCAGGCGGCCCTGGATTGAAACCGAACGCCCCGGGGCCTTAACGGGGTTTTTCAAGGTGGGAAGTTGCTGCAATGTGTGCAGCTACCCACATACAACCTCCAGGCACGGGAATTACTTCTCTAGCGTGCCTGAGCCCGACCTTTGCCTTTAAAGCAGAAGCTCAGTTCGAATTACTCAATACAATCAGCCCAGATAATAACACCTCAATTAAAATTTGTTCCTACAAACCGCTTGTGAACAATGCGTTCGGTATTTTTCAGTCAGTCATCATTCGTAATGAAGTGAGTCCGACCAGGCCTCTAGCCATCAGGTCTCTAGTCGTTCAACATATGTAGAGAGCGTTAGCGTCAAAGAGGACTGCATCGATGAGAGTCGCGTCAATGCGGAGAAAAAGGGGGCGACGAAAGCGCCCCATTTCTCGGGTCCTAGGCTCTGCTGTTCTTCATGAAGTTGCCCTGCTAGGCCGATGGGGCATATTTGTCACGCGCATTGTTTGGCATCCTGTTTCGTGAGCAGTGGGAATGAAGTCCATAAAGCAACTAATCTACGTATCGTCACGTCCAATATCATCACGTAGTTTGCCTTTGTTTTCAATATAACAATTGCATGAAGTAGCAAAAAGTACCGTAAGCGCGTCTCCCATGGCTGCAACGATATCGATATCTTCTGGCGAGAGGTCGGCCAACGACTCTCCCTGAAATATTGCTTGACCAAATTTCTATTGCTCTGAATCAGCCTCACTCACCGTGTGCAGAAGCGGTTTAGCCCGAGGACATGAGAAGCTCTGCTTGTTGGAAAAAGCATTTGATATTTGCGAGTTCACAGCGATTTCTTGCGAATGGCTGAATTCATCGCATTATTTGTGGTCAGTGTTAATTATAGGTGATATGTTCTTCAGGGTATGGAGAAGCAATGGGAAGATTTATTCTGAACTGAGGAAGTGTAGAACAGTGCACCTGGTCGACTACAATTCCATTTATTTATTTATTTTAGCTATTACTTTCAATTGAAGTACAGGAATGTAATGAATAATCAAAAAATGATGAAATGAATGAAACACAGAATGACAATAGTAAAAGTGAAAAAAACTGCAATAAATGGATGATATTAACAGAGATATGAATCACAGAAATATAAATTAGAAGCATGTCTCATAAGATAGGAGGCATCAGATTTTAAGGAGTTGCATAATTAGGACCTGCTCCAGCGATGAGCATTGGCTTTTTCGGCTATTTCAACAATGCGGCAGGGTTTCGCATTCTAACAGAATAACAAGAAGCACAGCAAGATACGCATCACATAAAAGAAGATAAACTAAAGAGGAGTGATGCTCATTGATGAAATTTTAATTGCAAGAATTGAACATGTATATGTAGAAGGACCACACTGAAGTCAAGGCCACAGCAGAAGATGCCCTGGACAGAACAAAGTGGCGACGACTGACAAAGACAGCGGACCCTGCGACTGCGCGGGACTAACGCTAGGGAGAAGAAGAAAAGTAGATCTTGTATGTGATCGCTACTTCACAGATACATGATTACTCTAAGCCATTTGTACTTTTGAAATTGTCACAGAGAGAACTTTTTTAACACGTTGACGACAACGCGAGTTTTGGCTTTTTTGGCCACGTGGGACCGCGGCGATTTTGCGGGCGCGGCCGCCTCAGGTCGTTCAAGCAGATTTTGAGTGATAAATACATAAATAATGATCAATACAAAACCAGATCAGTAAATTGTAATGAGCACAACCTACCCAGGGGTACAGTAGTGGAATTTCGATCGAAAGACATGGAATAACAATGAAAAAGCGAAATTTTTCAGAACTAGCTGCAATGGACCTCAAAAGCAATTTTACGTTGATTATTTCAATCAAAACACACATATTGTCATCCCTAAGGTTCCGTATCTACTTCTACTACTATTTAAATCTTCACATTCATAAAAAGAAAAAGTAAACGAAAAATTTATTGAAATGAAGATTTCGTATGGTTCAGAAATCCTCCTCTAAATTAAGCATACGTGACCATTCTATGGGCCACTATGTTTGTAGCTACGTCAAGGTCTCTTCCATGGAATAAATACAAGAAACTTCTAAAAGAATCAGGCGTGCGCGAAAAAAATGAGTGTAATGGGTGCGGGGGATATATCTCCCGCGTTGTCGTCAATGTTTCAACATTAGTTTTTCCTTTTGGGATGCAGCACTCATTCATTCATTCATTCATTCGCGATAAAAGCGCGTTCCGCGTATCACACATCTGAGGGAGTAGGCAGAGAGCATCATAAAGTTTTCATAAAGATCCTTCTAGAACATGACCCGCTCCTGTTTGGTATACGTGAGAGTAGAACGATCAGCATGTTTAGGACACAACAAATATTATAGCATTTATATTTGTTGCATTCAAAACGTGTGGAACTAGTGGTCAGGGAGCGCCAGGACGAGGGGCTCGATTTGTGCGCTGTACCACCCATTGTTGGTGCTCCGTAATGTTGCTGTTTAGGTGCCTCGGGGAGGGCGCCGTGTCGTGGGAAAGAACAGCACGGACGTCGGGATGACTCCCTCGCTATAAGCCCTTCTGGTTGAGAGAATGGATCTGGAACTTCATTAAAGCGTCCATTGCTGACATAGGTGTTGATGCTGCTATTTTTGATTTACTGTTTTATAGTTTCGATTCTGCAATTAGGCACAGTGATTTCCCTCCGCTGAACGCGCAGTGTGTGCAGGCAGATACGGCGCATTCGCTTGCATTTGCTTCGTGGACTTCCAGGTGGGAATATATTCAAACAGGGATTCCACGACCGAGGTCCTTCTAAAACCCATTCGCCGTTTTGCATAATCTTGTGCATTTTTCTCGTAATGGTGGGGTAGTTCTCGATTCCAAGAGTGTTGCTTTAAGCACAACTGTTGTTGGAAGCACTTGTGCGGAATAAGCAAGGGTCCGAGCCAACCTGGTGGGTCGTCAATAGATGCAGCATGTTGGGCCACTTTCATTTTTGTGAATTGAGAGTATCGGGAAACTTAAAAGTTATTGTCGAGCAAGCTTTCGAGATTTAGCTAGTCTTGTATACTCGCATCCACAAGAAATTGACAGGGATCATGCTCAGGTTGAAATTTTTTGGCGTATTGGGTGAAGCGTGGTGTTTTGCGCTATTCCCTCTTCACTATCTTCTGACAGAACAAGATTATCTACTATAAGTTTTCACGAATTTGAAGGGAAGTGTTTTGTATGTAATTGCATCCATGCGCATAAGGTTTGTGAACTAACAGGCACTTCTTTTGTTCGCAATTTTGTATTGCTTCTTCTACTTTCCGTTATTTTGATCAGGCTTTCGGTCGCCGTTTGAGTGCTCTAGGTAATGGCGATGAGAGAGCGAAAGCCAGAGTGTTTAACACTCATGTCTACCAGCTTTGGTGTACGGAAGCGAAACATGGAGCACGATAAAAGAAGAAGAAAGAAAACTGGCATCAACTCAAAGAGCAATGGAACGAGCGATGTGCGCTGTGACGTTAATGCACAAAATTCCAGCACGTGAAATTCGAAGGCGGACTGGTGTAAAAGATGTGATAGACTATCTACATAGCTCGTCTCAGCGATAACCGTTGGACAGTCCCGGGTGACCGATTGGTATCCCCGCGGAATAAAAAGGCCGCAAGGGAGACCCCCAGCCAGGTGGAGTGATCCTTTTAAGAAATTATTTGGACAGAGATGGCAACAAATGGCAAGAAATCGAAACGAATGGCATAGATGCGTCCTGCAAGGATTGGCGAATCACCCTTGAAGAGCGGACATCAAGGTATATGGCGATATATCACTAATATGGTTGCGTCAGCGAGTGCACTCGCGTCACTTAATCATTTCGCATCATTTTGCGGGTCTTAACTTGTGATTCTGTCGTTGGCCTTGCTATGCTTCACCCATTTTTGTGAATATTTTCTCAGATGCCTGCCACAAGAAAATTATACAGGAAGAATAGAGAAACGCCACGTCATCAGAAAATTCTTCGATACCATAAAAAAGAGATGACGTTCGTGTGTTACGTCCACCTGCCGTTTGAACACAGCAGCAAAGGCTGCGAAGAAATAAGACCGCTGGCTACAGGCCGACGCAGGAGCTAAAGTCCTAAGTCAGTTACCCTAATTATCCGCACGAAGGACTGTTTGTGTTTTAACAGTAAGTCCAGAATGGCAAAACTTATGCGCTAGAGCGTGTGAGTCTACGAAGATGCGAACATTCCACATTGATGATCTCTAACTTGATCTTAAGTACTTTTTATTGTTCTTCATTCTCCTTATTTTCTTTGATTCTTACGATTCCTTTCTAGAATCTGGAGTGTTCGCCTTATTTTTCGCTCTAATTTCATAGAAACACTTCGGTGTCACTGTTGCCTTTATCTATGGGTTTTGTGTTTTAACAGTAAGTCCAGAATGCAAAATCACTTATGGCGCCTTTGGTAGCGTTGTGAGTCTACGAAGATGCGAACATTCCTCATTGATGATCTCTAACTTGATCTTAAGTACTTTTTATGGTTCTTCGTTCTCCTTATTTTCTTTGATTCTTACGATTGCCTTTCTAGAATCTGGAGTGTTCGCTTATTTTTCGCCTTATTCATAGAAGCACTTCGGTGTCACTGTTGCCTTATCTATAGATGATCTCACTACTGATCGAACTATGATGTTATTACTGTTGTCGCCAAATTGAAAAATTTCAGTTTCACCATTCTAGGCATTCCACAGTCCCGCGTGGTATAAACACACAAGACGGGAATTCCAGCACTGCCAACCTTTTCGTCAGCTGTATTTCAATTTTCTGTCTTCATGTCCAGTATTACTGTACCTGTCATCGTCGTCCTTGTCGCTGTCATTGTCGCTTTCACTGATGTGCTTATCGTTACCCGCCGAATGAGAGTGTTCTTCACCATCAGCACGATAATAGAGCTCCCTATCAGTCAGACGGATGGCAGCCTAAGAACAGAGGAAGTGAGCAAATAAGGAGTTGTGATATAATATTTATCCTCACTGTGCTCAATAAGAAGTGTTTTTCATGTGAATGGGACTCGTCAAATGAGATCACGCATGCCACCCACATTTCTGGAAAATGTTTTGGAGGGATGACATTGAGCAGTTGTTGACTTGTGCCTCAGTTTCGCACTAGGACAACTCCTTTTTCTTTCTTGCAGTATTCAGGATGAATCGGCCACGAATCCCCGCTCTAATGGCTTAAGTGCACGCAGTAGTAATGTAATGGTAACAACGCTGCTTTCCCCTTGGAACCAGAGTAAGTTGTGTGCGTTGAACGTTTATCACACTTCGAACGGAGACGTCCACAGACCTGAGTTCTTATCTATTAGGTTGTCCCATAATTAGTGAATCACTTTGGGTATTTTTGAATTCAATTTTTTTCTTTTTATGTGGAGTCTTTGCTCATCCAAACATACACCTCTGTCATCTACAATGTATTGCCTATACAAGGAAATTTAGTCGCTGTCTTATCTCTAGAATTCCAGGAGCTATTGATCGAAGAAAGATCGGAAGTCGAGTTT
>MU871308.1:0-18283 GCA_036418205.1 Ostertagia ostertagi
CTGTCTGGTCTATTGAAAGCACCCGCTGTCGAAACCACTCCTGCACGTGAGAGACCCGATGCTTTGAGTCGCTGCTCTGCTGACAGACAAAGCCAGGTCGTGTGGCAGCTGTCTACAGATACATAACATCTTCTAGAATCTAAGTCTATACTACGTTTCCTTAGTTCTCAAAGTCTAAGAAGAGCGCTCGCTGTGAAGTGGGTGGGAGTAGAATGTGATTGGATAAGCTGAACCGAAGTTGATTGGCTTACGTTTCTTCTAGTCGATTATTGGAATGACAAAAACATATTACTGATGCATGACAGCAAGGATACTAGTAATGTACGGCACCACGAGAGGGAACGTTTTGATCCAAAGAATCAGCTGCCAATTGTGAAACTTGGCGGAGGCTTGATAAGGTTGCCTTGGAAAAAAGTGGGACCACGCTACACGACTGAGGTAGCGATGAAGGCAGACGTTTGCTGTCATGTTTTGGAAGGTGTCATGTATCCGTAGGCATGGCTGCCGCCCGACCTGACTTTGTCTGTCGGCAGAGCAGCGACTCAAAGCATCGGGCCTCTCACATGCAGGAGTGGTTTCGACAGCATGGGGTGCTTTTAAAAGACCAGCCAGGCCAGACTCTTGAGCCAAACATTACAGAACCACTAGGGGAGGACCTACAAATTCGTATGTCAATGAAAGAGCCACGAAAAGACGGGACTACAGAGAGAGACCCCACTAGAGAGTGAGTTCATTAGTTGACCCCGCATTCAAATCCAGTTTATGTATCCAATACTTTAGAGAGTTCTGGGCAATGTGCTAGACTTGCTTAATGTTAGTGACTGTTTACTTGACTGTTCTGTTGGGTTATACATTATTTAAATCAAATAAACGGATCAAGTGATCTTTCACCTGCCTTCATTAATTTCGAAAAATCTAAAATTTTCTAAACCCAAATTTGAGCTGAAGGTTGAAATTTTCTGTGTGGATCATAAAACACGTAGTTAATAATTGTTGCAAATTTGGAGACGTTCCAGTGACTTTCAAAAGAGAAATCATGAAAAAACCGTTTGTTCATAAATTTCTGGCCACTACTGTATTACGTATAAGTTAAAGAGGTGCACAAGGCAACTCTGAATTTTTGAATGAATTTGAATTCTGAATTTTGGTATATTTTCTCCAATATGTTGGCGTCTACAAACATATTTTTATGAAAACCGTGGACACCCGCCAAACAATGTCACCGCACTGTCAAGCGCTTTTCAATGTCTTGAACCTAATGGGAAAACAATGTGAATTGTTCTGATGAGACGTATTTCTTCAATTCATCTTTGAAGGAGATAGCAACTCGGCCGGAGGTCTTACTTCTTGATGGTGCGGTACGCCAATAAGGATTACTTGAGCTGTCAAGACTTACGGCTTTTCCTCGAAACAGAACAAGGGGTGAGTTCCGCGAGTAGTTTGAGCTTCTCAGATTTTTGACAACAAGACGAATTCAAGAAAAAGAAGTTGAAAAAGCTGATAATTACCAACCTGGAAGTCACAAATTCCAGATGTCTGGCGTGACGACGGAGTTCTGTGAAAACGTCGTCGAGCAGTACGAGCCCGCGCCCGAAGCAAAAGACAACAACTTCATGACTGTAGACGGTTTGTTTTATCACTTGAGACTATTTCCTGTCAGAGGAAATCTGAAATGTAGATTTTTGAGCTGCGAAGTATTGAATACGATGTTTAGAACTTGAATGATTATGTAGAAAGGTAACGGTACACGTCGTGCCTACTAACACATTCGAAGGAAAGGAACTGTGAAGAGTTAACAAAGTTCTTCAAATTCCCTAATGCCTCTTTTTCATGGGATTCTTATGCGCATAGTTCAGTGGCATCATTTGCGTAGGAGCTTAGAGCACCCAACTACTGGCTCCAACTTGAACCTTCACCACTTCAAATATAAAGGTAATGCTAAGCCAGTTAAAGAAAGCTGTGGAGTGGATCTTAAAATGACTCATGGACCATGAGCGTGGTGAACGGGCAACTGTCCTCTACACCACTCCCGCGTCAAACACCAACATATACCTTTACCTTCTTTGTGTGGAGTGAGGAAATCTCGGCGCTCTCGGAAACTCGGGAAATGAATCCTAACGCAGAAGCAGTTACTGCCTAAGTCATGGGGCGCTCCACCCTCTCAGCGGTAACGACCCAATGTGGGTTGTCTGGAGCATTTGATATTTGCTTTGATTTTAGCAATAAAATCTACCGTTTACCTCGAACAAAGCCCGCATCCTTCCTTCTCCTTTCGAGATTCATTCAAATTTATTCATTGATTCAATCATTCATAAGTAATACGATAGCTGCGACCCGATTTTGTACAGAATAAGTTAAATAAAAATATTTCGCAATCTCAATCGAATTCCAGGTTTCACTGCCTTTCTTCTGTCAAAGGACTGCTCCATATTTGATCCATCACATTCCAGAGTCTGGATGGATATGAAGCAGGTGAGCTCTTTCTCTCCATTCCAAAAGGTAGAAGGCCAAAAATAAGTAGAAAAAAGGTTCCTCAGCACAACCCGAACTTTCAGCCATTTTCGAAATATTTCATCTCGGCCTCCCACAAAACCTATCTGGTCGAAGATCAACAAGGAACAGCCAGCTTGGACGGCTTGTCCAGTGCACTGAAGAGGAACTGCCGGATGGTTGAAAGTCAGTAATACCTTTGAGTTTTTTTGACAGGCCATTACCTAATGGCAGGAGGCACGCTTTAGCAGGCATATCCATCAGTGCTTCCCAAAGCTGTTTTGGGTTGTCGACTGGGCCATAACTTAAGAGCAGTTAATTACGATCCAAGGATGAGCCCAAACACTTATGTACTGGAAGGCTACACTGTTTATAGTTCCCATGAGACCGGATAGAACTTGAGAGCGGTGCGCACCCTTGGCAAGAACTCACCGACAAGGTTTGCAAATGTGAACAGTCGGCAAAGGCCAGTTCCTCTCGTAGGACTACTCAAATTCTATCAAAGTTCACAGAAACATATGTATATTGGATCCAAGTAATCATTACGGCAACACTTTTAGACCTTTTTACTTCTGCATCCCATTTGGCTCTAAACAGACCTTGGGAAAGAAAAAATGGCATCCGGGCGGTATCCTGCGCCACACGCCGCATACGTGCGATTAAGTGCCCCCAGCCTCTTTGATACATGCATAACAATTGTCTCTGCTTATAATTTTAGTCGACATCTTCGACCCTTGTGAAGCTAAAGGAGAGACGGAGCCAATGATCCAGAATGGAATGGTAGCCGTCAGTAAAGTGCCTTTGAGCCAAGCTCTGAAAGTGATCCGCGAGACGGCGTTCGAAAGGACACGGTGAGCAAGGGGCTCTTGAATTTTTTCCTAAACTTTTCGCCGCGTGGTGGGCGTATAGATATCATATAGTTAGCAATTATCAGCTCAAAAGCGTTAAATTGTATCGTTTATTTTTTATTGATGTATGAGATGTCTACCCATGGCAACGGCCGTTCGCAATGTGGCAAGAATTGAAAAATGTTGGTAGAAAAGTCAAGGAAAAGGGGGAACCCAAAAGTGTTAAGAATGCTTGATAGCCTTAAAATCACTGTGGAATATGTCACGGATTATTTGTTTTAGTATTTCCTGAACAACTCCTAAAACTTCAAAACCACTCCAGCGGCTTATTGCAGAGGGGTCAGCTTATCTTGAAGTCATCCACTGTCCCTCAGAATAACGATGGGAATTCTCTTCCTTTTCGAGCACCAAGGAAAGCTTAAGATCATTTTGATTTTACTGTAACCAAGAGCAAAATGGTAGAACACTTTATCGGGCTAATCTTTAGGCCTTATCGCTTCGTCAGAACCTGGGAGGTCAAAGATAAATGCGTCCATTTTCATTTTCGAATAATCCGCCCTAGACTAAAGGCATACGTACAGATAGGACCCATGCTTTCTAGTCTCCGTTCTCATCTCGACACCTGGGGTCTCCCGAACTGCTTGCCTCTCAAACTCATCCACCGAACAAAAAAGGAGAGCATTACTTCCAGTTATGTGGTTTCTCGAATATCCCTAAGCCCGGCAGAGTCCAAACGCACCAACCATTGAAAATGCCAATTTTCAGAAGAACTTATGGAGGCCATGCAAGGATAATCATATTTTGAAGCTAACTGAAACGTGCAACGCCCGATTGCATTCTTGCAGAAAACGTCCCACACATCCAGCGCAGCAAACCTTATGGACCAAAAGGGTTCAGAAAAGATCCACCGAGCTCATGGTGCGCACGGTGGTACGAAGTGGCGGGGTACATGAAGTTCTTTGTAAAAATATCCCTAAATTGCTTATGGGTGAGTAGAAGCACGTCTTTTTTCAATGACCTTCAAGGGTATTGAAATATGAGCCCACTCGTTAGAGCCGATGAGCTTCAAGGCATGTGTGGATGAAGTGGAGGTCGATCAATGAGAAGTATATCACCTATGAAGGAAGGCGGGCTTAAGGGGAAAGGAACGAGGCACGCTTTGCAGCAAAAAGTGCGTTAGTAGCGGCTAACAGTGCCTTACGCGGCGATGAAATCTCCTTGTGGTTGTGTCCACCCACGACCAGGTATCCAGCTGTTGGTCCCTCGATGACTCAGCACGAATGCGACTTAACCCAACGCGGATCCACGGGGAAGCGAAATCTCGCAGCAGATTCTAGACCGTTGCCTAAGTTTTTTCCTCACCGCTGCACCTCCTTTCGACTCCACTTCCACACAGTGGACCACCAACTCGCTGTAACATCTGCCTTCTCCCTTTTTTCCCTGAAAACAGCCTAATTTTCTCAGTATTGAGTCACTGGAAGACATCCACAAATGCTCCAGTTGTGGTAGACCCTTTTCAAGCTCCACTTCGGACAGTGTGGTCACGGACGAGATTTGACTTGTCTCTGTCAGACAGGTACATAGTTACCAAGGCATCTGAGAGTTCGACACAGGAGATCTTGGAAAAACAGTGGTTCGTGTAGGGGCTCAATTTGAGGACCCATAGTGTCCATTTACCCGACAATCTGACGCAAATTCTATAGATGTCTTCTTGTGCAGAGGGACATCTTACAGCGCCTTTTTCTTTTTGAACATATTCGTCAAATTGCGTCAAGGTAATACAATGAGTTGGTGGCAGTAATAGATCAGATTGACAGAAGGGGGGGGGGGGGTAGAGGGCTCTCGTCATCAAAATGAAATTTTGCCGGTAGCTCAGCTCCATGCTAAATTTATGAAGCAGTTCTTGGTGCTTAAGATTCGCCATGCCGCAAAATAGAGAAGGCAACCGTGAAGTGGATTTTTGGAGGGAGCCACAAATCTGTTGATTATTATTCTCCACAACGATTCCCTGACCTTTTACATATATGTAAGCCATTATGTCAACCTTTTTCGAATCCGGAAACTTGAGAAAAGAAAATTTCAAATAATTTTCAGCACTTAGACGAACTGTCAACCTGAATATTTTGCCATTGGAAAAAAATGTTTAGGTACCCGCTTCTACTGCGACTTTGCGTTCACTGCTCTGAGGATTGGCAGAAAGTTGCAGCAAAACTGATCGTGACACATTTGGGAACCAAGGTAATTAGCATACATATTAATTATCTGTGAATTTTCAACTGATCTCAAGCGAAATATGTGAGGTTTTCTTAAATCACGAAAAAATCACGCGGGAATTCTCTGTGGAATCGGATAACAACTGGGAGCTCTTCTGAAGTGCAACCGTAACTCAGAACCAAAATGTCGAAGAGTGGATCAACATCTATCGTAACCACGAATTAAATGCTTTTCTTTTCGCAGCTGTACTTACCAACAGCCGATCCAACCGACTGGAATAACGAGAAGGTGATTCCAACTCCATGGGACTTCCAATCTCGTGTTCTTATTATGGTAGGAATTACCTTGATTTTGGTTCCCATTTTTCACATGTTTATTTATTTATTCTTTGATTTATAGAATTAATTTATTGCACAAAGGTACGCCATTAACGCGCGAATCAAGGGCACAACCTAGGGAGAAGTCTGAACAGTTTTCCTCGGTCTGTAGTATAGACCTCTAAAGGAAAATCACTGATGTGGCACTTCAGTGTATGGAAATTGCCTAACAAGGGCCTTAGGGGTTTGCGAAGTTAGCTGCATCAGCTGCAATGTTCCCATCAGCAGCTGCTTATCTGGCGCGTCTCACCTGTAGTGCTCTCTCCCTAACACCCTCCATCCCGCACTCACCATCAGTCTCTCATGTCTTAGCACAGCCGCATTACGAAGGTGAGCGAGCTCTCAGCCTAAGCATCGGCTTAAGCATTTCCAACAGATCCTTTCCCCTTTTTCTTCATATTTATTTCCTGTCTGCATAAACGAATCTGTCCACAAAAATACTCTACACCTAACCTTTCTATTTGAAATACATTTTTGCTCTCATTAATTGTTGCTTTGATTTGAACTTACGTCACACTTATTTCTCGATTATTTATCTTTTTTTCTATCTGCCGTACTGATTGTTTTTATGATTCACCATTATTATAGGGTAAACGTCTATGCTGTTCAGCAGAAAGCGGCGAAGTTTCCGAAGATGATCACGGTATAGCCAGTTGTTCACGGCGGAAATCACAACGGTAAAGCGGGGATTTTCGGATAGTTCTACTCTGAATGCCTGTAGGCTAACCAGGAAAGGTCATTAGGCCAACCCGGCCAAATGAAATGAGGTGCACATTTCTGTACGCAGCATGAGACGCTGAACTCAAATCTGCTTTCATTATCTGCTGAACTCTTCTCTGAAAGGAGTTACGGAGGGTTTTTGTTGCCGCCCTTGATTTTCAGTGTTTTACCTGCAATCACATGTTAGCCGCACTATAAAAGTATCGAAAGGAGAACCGAGGCACTGGTGATGTGAGCCTAGGTAGCGCAGTTGGTAGCGGTCGTGTTTCTCACGGAGGGGGTCGGGGGTTCGGTCCCTTACGGGGTTTGTTGTTTTGCTTTTTTTCCAACATGGCTGAAAAGCCTTTTTGAATCTGTTATTTTACCAATGGTCGCCCGACGCTACATCTACGAAGAGTTTGCAAGCTGACCCTCTTAAACTTAAGCACTACTTGTCTGTGAGTGCCCATGGTGCCCGTAGTGCAGGTGCTATGCTTTTCCGTGGCAAGTAGGTACGATATTCGTATTCAGGGGATCAAACTACCCCTAAAAACGAGTTTTTCGCCAAATCTGAGGTGATGAACTAATTGAGAAAAAGCGGAGCAGTGATGGGATTACCACTCCTCAAACTCCACTTTTTTGGGTTGACCAATCATGGACGACGGGGGAAAGGGGAGAGAAGGTGTTGTATTAGGAAATAATGCTTTGCAGATCTTTGGATGATGCAGACGGGCAAGCCAGACACAATTTTTGTCTATTATGAAAAGTTTTTAAAGGTTTATTCTACCCAAGTGCCAGCCTTTTGTAATGGATTGGTGGATCGGTGAGTAAGTGACTGCCCAAATTTTCGAGGTTAGGTCAAAATTTCAGAATTCGCTAGAAGTTTGCTCAAAGGGAGAGTCTGGCTCCCTGATTACGAATATCATACTTGTTCGAAGCAAAAATGCCTGGCGCCTGCGCTACAAGCGCCCAAAGTAGTGAGGAGCGATGCCGCCCAAGTTCGTTATTAATTGCCCTTAAATTCTTTGTACTGTTAACTATACGCAAGCATGTTGGACTAGCAATGTTAGGAGTCTTCCTAGCTATCTTACTGCAAACGGCAAAAGAACAAACTCGCCAGGGAGTTGATCCCCTGACCTCTTTTTCGTGAGCCTCGACCACAGCCCCTGCGCTTTTCTGCTTCATAATTCCTTTCAGAGAAGAGTTCAGCAGATAAGGAACACATATTTGAGCTCAGCGTCCCAAGGCGCGTATACACATATACATCTCATTTCAAATGGCCGGGTTGACCAAATGACCTTTCCTGGTAAGTGCAATATAAAATCAGTTAAGCCAAATATTTATTAGGATACGATTATGTCGAGAACTATCCGATTTGGTGCCACCATTTCTGCAGACGAAGTCTTTACATGATCTCATGGCTACGGCTCCCAACTCGTCAACAAGTATGTTACCGACAATCTTTATGAGAGCCTGCTGCTCAATTATAAGACAAATTGATTACCCAATTCAAAGCTAGAAGTCGAAGAACGACGTGAACACTCTAATCCTTGTTTATTTATTTGTTTGCTGTTTACAGTTGACTGTTTTCTGTGCTGGCCTCATACGAGATATCGACAAGAAACAATACCAGACTTTGCATTTTAGCTATGTCTGCTTCGAACACCCCGCCCGAATAGGCATTTGCCTTTCTTGCTGTGTCTTTGGAAAATCTAGAATGTGGGCAACAGACAAGCAGACAGACAAATCAAGACGGTCAGAAAGACAGCGCTTTTCGTGTAGCAGGGTTTTACCAGCCAGAACTAGCTTTCATGCGCTACTTTAATTTGATTATATTTCTGAAATGAACCGAAACAACCTAATATAGCCGCACTGGTATCCATTTTTGCCTATGAAGAGCGAATGAGCATGTTGACTTTCAAAAATACTGCAGATAAACAACCAGGTGAAGCGTAACAGCAAAGAATTACCACAAAATATAAAATTTGGATATATTGTTTACATTATGACGTATCGAAACGAAAGCATATATGGGGAATTAGATTTATTCAAATGCACTTCAGTGAATCCTCGACAACATGTGGCGATTTTGAGTGAGACCACGGCTCTCCGACTAACTCATACCTATGCGCCGGAATTTGGGCAGATGTCGAGGAATTATGTTGTCTGGTGAGAATAATTCTATTTTTTCTGGATCACTTCATAAGGGCAGAGACTGTGTTGCGGCATGTGGCACCACTTACGCGCATGGTACAGGGGCAGAATGTTGAATCGAATCCCTCAGGTCATCAATCCTACCATCCCAAGAGATCGGTTAATCTAGTTTGACTAAGAGGACGAAAACACTGACCTGTACGTGGACTGGCCCCCCGCAAATCATTGTATAGGCTATGTCGAATTGATAAGCAATTAAGATTCTGAATGAGAGTAGAATGCGTGGTGCATCCCGAAAAAGATTGATCGAGTACGGAAGCTTCACTTTTTGACCTACATCATTTCGTGGAAAAAAAGTAGTGAAGCATCCCAAAATCAGTCAACGCTGCTTGTACACGGAATTACTGGGATGCCGATCCCCTACCCGTATAGGCTTAGGTTAGCGGGAAGAACATAAACAGTGTGAGCAATTATTGGCAGCAGGGGTTCAGTCACCACCAAAATTTGGTTTGTCGTGCACACGTATTTTAGAGAAACGATAATATAAAACTTGGTGCTCTGTCTGGCACTGAGCAGAGATCCTTCTGGCCACTGAGCTAGCACCGTCGTAAACTAGTCTATGGCCCCCTTTCCAAGCTGTGTTTCACTTCACTCCACACCCCTAAGGAATATGGTCAACGCTACTGATGCATTTTCAGTGTGGAACCGAACCCGTCTCGATCAGATTCATCTAATCTGAATCCGCAAGAGTTTTGGAATCACGGCATACAATTGGTCGGCCTCAACTATCAAACACCGGGTCTCATGGTCGACCTTCAGGTTACCGACACATTCATACCTTTTTGCCTATAAGTTTTTTTTTACCTGTTTATCCATTAGTTCATAGACACCTAGAAAAATCTGTGAAGCCTAAAGAGAAACTGACTGCCAGATACATCGGCATAAGAAGGCCAAACCTCAAGAACCCTACTGTCCATTTTTTTCCACCTTTTCCAATTCAGCATGTTTTTTAACAGGAGCACTATCCCGGTTGACATTTTGTTGAAAACGCATTTCCTGCTCATGTGGAGGCGAAGTCACTTGGGCTAATGCGCCCTCAGTTGATGCTCCTCTTTCTGTTCATCCTTGGAGAGCAAATCCACCAGCCAAACCATAAGTGACTCGGCCTACGTTTGGCATGAAATGTGCCTTCGCCTAAAATGTTAAACGACCTACATAGCATGACCAGAACTTTTCTACTCCTACTTGCTCAGAACATGGCCCACTACAAACAACAAATCGGCGACCTTCTCAAAACTACTCAAATTGACGAAACAGTTTCTCTTGAAAACTCATTTAAGAGCATTCAATGAATAGTTCCAGAAGAATCAAATCAGAGCCGTGAGCTGGCTGAGCTATCGCATTCCGCTACCATTTTTTGGATTTTAGTTAACGCAGTAGAGGGAAGGGTATCTGTAATGAGATGGAAAGCAGCCTACTTTTGTTCGGTATACTACAACTGCCTTCCCAAGGCTACACTACAGTTTTGGAGTCATCGAATGTGGCGCCTTCAAGCAATTGCCAACACGAAACTAACCTTCACAGTATACATATAATGAGAAGACTCGTTGGAATACCTTCCAGAGTTCAAATCCTTTTTGGAAAAGAATGTAAATACATAGTCAAGAAGGATTTTAGGAGATCCGACTTTTACACCCCGCCCCAAAAGCAGCCACAAGTTTGCCACCGACGCCATCGGCAGTCATGCTGCTGGGTGAATGCGTAAAAAAGGGCGTCAAAGCGACTGCCGACTTGTAGCTGTTGTAGTTGCTTTGAGGTTATCACAAAGGAGTAGATACTAAATGTGGAAGAAATAAAATTATTAAATAAAATTAACTTTAATGAATATGTAACAACACATATCAGCTCTGATAAGCCCAAAAAATTTGCCTTAGATTCGGTCAGTTTTATCTTAAATGTTCTTAAAAATTCAGGAAGGGCGATTCTCAGAGAACGGCGGCTGCGGTTACGTGCTCAAACCACCTATCATGAACGAGGACCTGTTTGTAGTCGGAGAGAAACCGCCAACGACACCTCAGGTCAGTACATGAGAGCGTCATAGTTCCCTTCTATTGACTCACAAACTAGTACTATTCAAAAACCCCTGGAACTTCTCACCCGCCTCACGGCTCAAGTCGCACAGCCCCGTGAGCTACACAGGGTTGCAGCTGGCCAAAGCAGGTACTTGACATCATAGGCTACGGAGATTTAGGCTAGATCAATCGTATGTTGAGCAACAAAGAGGTCTTACTTGGTGAAAGGGGCACAGTGCAGCACTTGTTTATGCCTACTCTGCTAGACGGACTTTCAGGAGATGAGACACACGTCTCAGGTAGAATGAGGCAGAACTGTCCGTAAGAACACTTCGGGCTCGGAGCGAACGTCGCTAGAGATTTCCACCATGAGATTGGGAAGGAGGGTAGGAGGAGATTAATGTCTAACCCTAAATTTTTCAGCATAACGACTGACTCTAGTTTACTTACCGCGGAATAGCTCTATTGCAAGGCAATATTACAAAAAAGCAGGGTGTGGGTTGGTTGCGAAGGATTCAGGGTTGGATCAAGGAAAGTTCAGCGGCAGATTCGCTGGGGCAGAGTAGGGTCGTGGAAGGTAAGCGGAACGCACGAATTTCATGTGGAAGCAATAGGAGTTCTTTTTGATTCGAAATTATCGGTTCAGCAAAAAAAAAGAACCTAAATTCCTGAAACTCTCATTCCCAAATATTTCCATGTGTTAACTGCCCTTTTCCAATACTAGGCGAATTTTTCACCCTCACAAAAGAATTTATTTTGTCAAGGAACTTGAAATTGCTTCAGCCAGATTTTATTGATCAATCCGTTCAGATTCTTCATCTACGAGTGCTTTCTGGTCAACAGTTACCGCGGCCAAGAAATTCGAACGCCAAGGTAAATTTTTGAATTTTTTGAACATTCCTGTTTCGGAAAGTTGAACTTTTCACGAGGCTTATTCCATAGCACAGGTTTAGGGAAGCTATTCACGAAAGCTTTCACAAATTCACAGTACATGGCGTCATGGACAATTAAAAAACATTATTCCAAAAGGAATGCACACAGAATACATGTACTTTCTCTATCCTTTGCACTTTCTTTTTTAAAGTTCGTCCTTCAAACTGCTTCCATCGAAAAAGTGTACAATGAGGCATCCAGGTTCAAAAAGCAGGGAACATTTTTCTCAAGGTCACTGGTAGTTTTGTGGGGCTGTTGGCAAACTTCTGGAAGTATAATAGCTTAAGGTTCACATTTTAAACTCTCCCTATGCACACCCTCTAAAGCGAGCTATTTTCTATCTATGGGTCGCCACATACATCATTTTGCACCATTTCTGCGCTAGAATATTACAACCTTGAAGATCTATCTCAGTGAAGACATTGGAATCTTCCACTTCTTCAATAGATTACTTTATGCTGACTTCTTCTTCACTTACTTATTTTTACTTCAATAGACTGCTTTATGAAAGCTCTCTTTTGTGAATTGCAACTGAAACTTCTAGAGCTTTTTTGAGGCAGTAAATTTGTGAAACAAAAGAAACTAGATGAAGTTTCAGACAAGAACTTCGTTTACTGCTTTAGGGAGACTCATCGGATCCGTTCGTAGTCATCGAGATATTTGGCATCCCTGGACTGTGCCGAGGAGCGAACGAAAACGGTCAGAAACGACGGTAAGTCGTGGAAATTTATTACGAAAATTTTTATCTAAGGATAAACAGTTTGTACGTAGTTTGGCTGATGAACTGCACTACTACTACAAAAGCAGGGTAGAAGAATTCATGATGTAATCCTCCCCTTCCCTATCGCGACGAATTGGCGCCCTCCTCTTGCCAGATCGCTCACCCACTGAGCCAGTCGCGCTCCAGGCAGAGTGGACCGACTGTTAGGAAGTTTCCTATGGAAAATCGTGTTTGGAAATGTAATCGTATTTAATGAGCCCCGTCGCTTCTTCAACTGCCCTCTTAATCTCTCCTCGATCGAAACTGACTCGGTGGAAATGAAAAGCGCGAGGTTTGCTGGAGATAAATCGGAAGGATTCTAAGAGTAGGAAGGGAGTTGTCCCTGAATACACGAATTGAAGATCATCGCGAAACTTGCCAGATATTTATCCTGAAATCTTTCTCGGCGGCCAAAAATTAATTGACGTGGCCCTGTGTTTTGCAAGCAATCCCTCGCGGCACTCACCGCGACGGCTATGGTCCACTTGGCACAGCTCAAGCAAGAAGAATCGACCAAGCACAAAGACTAATCCCATCATTCTGAGGTAGTTTGTCGTTGTGTTGTGGACGAGCTTGGAAATGATCCCCAGATAGATGGCAAAGGCTTAGGTATTGTTGTTCTGCGTGATAACTCCAGTGCGATGCATTTATCACTCAAAGGCCTCAAAAATATAAGCAAAATAAAGCATCTGGCATAGACTAATCCTTTTTAGGATGGCGCTTTGGGTTCTACTTCCATTAGCATCGGAAAGGCATTGGGATGATATTTGACCTAACTATCTTAGGGCGTGACGGGAAACGGATTAGTGTTTTATCCCTCAAAGGAATCTGGTATCACCGACCAAAAAGCTATGGGTTCCGTTCGAAATGCCTCAGCAGCGTCAATGAACGAGAAGATGAAGTTTGAAGACACGGCGCCTTCTTGAGCCCCCATCAGCCGACTATTTAACAAGCTACTACCAACAACAGAAACCCTCGCCACAGCGCACCCTCCCATTTACCCACTTGTTTCAGGCCATAACCCGTCATTCGACGAGTCGTTCCAGTTCCAAGTATCCGTACCAGAATTGGCGCTAGTGCGATTTTTGGTGCTCGACGACGACTTTATTGGTGAGTTTCAGCAATTTGAAGGTAGCGAGTACGACATAATGGATCTTCGCCCGGGAGGTAGAATCTGTGGTAGCCGTAACCAGGCGATAAAGGAAGTATAATGCAGAATTTCAGCAGGAACGGTGCGCTAATCGTAACACAGTTAGGCTCTAAACCTGAGAATCTCACTGGCCCTCCAAAACCACCCCGACTTGCAGTTTGTGATATCATTATCATTAGCTTTCGATTTCCATTTAGAAAGTGCCTCACCTCTGATAAAATGGCATAACTTGTGATCCAACCGCTTGTGACGTTTCGTTGCGCACACTATGCAGGATACAAGCAGCTTAGCCGTAAGCTTGTCATGGGCATAGTCAATGGGCAGGGTCAGGATACCGTTATCGTTCTTTTTAATAAAGCCACGGAATATAGGCACTAACAAAACACGGAACGGATCAAACAAACGTTTGGAGCAAAAAATAAAACCATGAAAACAATTATGTAATGATCTTTACTGTTTCATTATTTACGACTTTGATTGCACTATATTTCTCAGTAAATCCCCTGATTTAGAATTAGGAAAAAAGATTCTTAGCTAGTTCTTGAAGTCATTATTGTCAATTTGTAAGAAATAAACATAGTTTTATTTGAGGGAAAGCAGGATAGGTTAGAGCAATTTTCGAAAAGAACAATGGATCCTAGAGAAGTTGCGCTTTGACGCTTTTTCACGTAAACTGAATAATAGCAGCTGTCAAAGTGCTGATTTCTGCCGTATGAATTTCCCAGCTTCTATGTTATGAATCCGAGTAGAACTATAATTCTAAGGAAAACCACATTGCCAGAACGGAAAAAGCGCTTTCAAATGACATACGAGTTTTCGGGTGCTACATGCATCGACAGAAAGCTTTTATACAAAAAACGCTACGATATTATGTTCCAACCCAACACATATCCATAAACAAGTGGATCTCTACAACAGTGATAACCAACCTTTCCATGGGTGTCAAAATTTTAATCGCTGGTTTTCAGGTGACGACTTCATTGGACAATACACGATCCCTTTCGAATGCCTGCAACCAGGTAAGGAAACCTGTTACCAGAAAAACATTACATCGGCCTCTGATCTCATTCTACGTACAGTAACTTGATACCTTTCTTCTTTTCTTCCCCTCTGTCAATCCCGTGCCTTGGCAAGGATCCGCTACTTACATTGTCCTCATAATAGATATCCAAAAGTCGTCTAAACACCTTCAAAAATACCTTTCCCTTTTGCTCTTCATGTGGCATTCAAAAAAGTCCAAGAACGAGTTCTCTAACCACTGCATGAACTATCGACGACGTTTTTGGTGTTCGACTCAGCCAGAGCTAGATGAATTAAAAAAGGCGACAAATTAGCTTGTGAGGGCGGCAAAACGGACTATCTATAATCCAGTCTTCGAAAACGATAGCTCGATAGATACGATAGATCCGAAAGCGCCAGCGGTTTCAGGTGCATAATCGGAACAGACATAACGCGGGAATAACGCATAACATAACCCTGTTTGTTAGTATCCTCTCTATATGCAAAGCAGTAGTTCGTGTGTTTGTCCGTTTGTCTGTTTTTACCACTATGGCTCGCTGACTAGGTAAACCCCCCAAAAAAGCTTGGGGCATGATTTCCAGATGGATGGGAAGCTATCTTTAGGTCGTGTACGGTTGTGGGCAGGCCTTGATTAAGAGTGTACGGTAATGGGCGGAGCTCGAACCGGTGGGCGGGGTTTGCGCCAAAATCTTTGCTGCAAGTGTAGATTTTCGCGTAGAAGACTCGATTGGAGTCAGGAATCGCAGTATTGATTGGGTGCTGTGGTAAAAGTGGAAATTCCCTCAAGTCACATGCTATCCTCTCTATCCTCTCTACCAGTCCCATCGCCCAGCTATGCCGGGCTCTGCTCCTTTTGGAGTCGGAATGCCCGGCTGGCGCTGCGCATTCCTCTCCATCTGCACACGTCGCATAGCACCCATCGATTTGAGATCACCCCCCCCCCTACCAATTTTGTGTTCGTTCTCTTTACAGCGCACTCAGCAGTGCAAAGTCTCACAAAAGTGGCATGCAGTGTTCACCTCTGTGACAACGTTATCTTGCCGTTAGTCCGCATCTATGGAATTGGATTTTGATTTCTGATGGGGAGTGATGGCAAGAAAACGTACTGAGAGAGGTGAACACTTACGTATTCAGATCATAGGGGAGTCCATCGCTCCAAGAACTGACGACACGGTAAAGAGAACGAACACAACTGGTGATGGGGAAGGGGAGGGGATGGGGGTTGATTGAAATCGATGGGCGCTAAATCGACGTGTGCAGATCACAGGAATGCCTAGCGTCAGCCGAGCATTCCGACTCAAAGAAGGAGCAGAGCCGGCGCCCGACTGGTCAAACTAAATCCAGTGTCATTTCTTATTCTGCCCTGTTAGCTTTGATGTGATAGCTGGAATCTGCCCTATAACTCTTTTCGAAATTAGTGGCATCGAATGATAGCCACTCTCCGATGGATGTGGTTCATGTGATGGCGGTGGCTTATATGATGGACGGGGTCCATGGGAAGGCTCCACCACCTTTCGCTCTTACTTTCAATTCCATTCTTATTCGACGAGTCCATTAAAACACCAAATCGCTGTAAAATCACCTCGTTACGCCTTGCCCATAGCGGTAGTCGACAGAAAGAGCGGATTGATTAGTTTATAGTCAAGGTTGCCATCATAGCGTTTTCAGTTGCTTCTTTTCCCACTTTTCATCAACTGATTCCATTTGCATCTCTCAGAAAAAAATGTTAATTGATAGTCTAGTTACCTATGTGTTGTGTCCCAGTACGCATGAACGTCTCAGCTCCCAGACCCAGCGGACGAATGGTTTGGAGCGTCGAGGGATTAGTAAAGAAGAGCATGTGCCCAACTGCAATGCTCCAAGGTACCTCCTATGTCTGAGCACCCTCTTTGGCATGAGCTTCAGGCGAGCAGACGCAATATATCGTTGTGCAGCACAACGTCTTTGAAAAGAATGCCGGATGCCGGGGTTCTTTGGAAGTCACACAAGTGGAAAAAAATGAAATGTGATGTTCGAGCGCTCTGTTGAGGATCGAAGAGCACGAGACATGCCATATACCCCTGGACGTCAAAGATCGAGCGGTTGAAGCACGTAGAGCAAGTTCGAACCCGTCCGGCCAGACTTGTCCGTCAACGAATGGATCCCACGGGGCAGTTAATGACTACTGATGACCGTCGGCCGGCCGACTAGATCTTTTCTCAAAGAGAATAGAGTGAATTCGGATTCTCCTGGGAAGATTCTCCATGGGATCGACGGTAATAACAAGTAGTAACACTACCACCGCTAATGTGGCCCAGTTGACAGCCGAAGTGACCGTGCTCCCAGTACTGAGCAGAATGTTAAACTGTAGAACCAAGGGAAATGAGAGAACAGAGAATTCACTGATACTGCCATGTCTCGCGGGAGCAGCTTTAAAGACACAAGGTGTAGTGGCCGTAAGAGTTGGAAACAATGCGGAACTCAAATTCGGAATCCATTCACGCCCTGACCAGCTAATCCCTCAGTCCCTTCGAAGTCCGCTGATTGATTGCAGATTTGGTAACCCACTTGCATACCGCAACGATTTTGAACGGAAGTTAAAAATGTGGCCCAACCCGAAGGAAGATTCATAAACGCCTCTTCACCTTCCTTATGATAAAATGGTCACAATCGTGGTCCAACCCCGTGACTGAGTCTAAATAAATGGATGAGTTGAATCAGCTGGTGAGCCAGCGGTCATAGTCGTGGCCCCTTAGGTCGATCGTATCACATGCATGAAGAATGCAGATATGAATTGGTCGCTAACAACGCCGCGTAGCTTGCTTTCGTCGCGTTGCGCACACGCGTGACAATCGATTCAAGGTGTTCGCTTGATGTGTGACCCACAGGGAACGCAGGCAATACCGCAATGAAAGAGAACGGCGCGGCGTCCGCAACCATTTGGTATGCACCATTTGTGGTGCATGACAAGGACATGTCATGTCTGTCTGAGGCAAATGTCAGAATTTGGGACCTTGACGACTGACACTAACGAATTTCAGCGATTCAGCGATTCGAGAGCTCGGGAAAGTGGCCTAAGCCAACATGCGACGTGGGGAGCCCTCTTTCGCGCGTCCGACTTTCGCCAATACTCACACTGTCGAATAGCTGGATCGTTGGAACGGCTGACACTGTCGGAATCGCAAGTGCCACAACACCAAAATCGCGAAGTGTGGCACCAGCCCAGGAAATAATTTCCGCACCCTGGAGAGCGAGTTATCTAAAAACGGCGATCACGTCGTAGAAAGAAGTTTAGTTCGCGCTAAGTAACTAAACAGCTATAGGTACAATTCCCTGCCCATCTAATTGGCATTAGATTGATATATTTGGAGGTTTCGCCCACTGGTGAAAAACTCAATTTCGCATTAAAGTCATTACTTCTCCATCTCAAATCAAAACTAATGGAAACATGAGCATAGCGCTCACTTGACTCTCTCTGATGGACAAGGCGTTTTTAACATTCCTCACGAAACCAACTGACTGCTTGTCAAACCCCACGGCTTACGAGATTCAGCTGACATTGGTTCAGTCCCAAATGACAATAGGGC
>MU871309.1:1306-13707 GCA_036418205.1 Ostertagia ostertagi
TCACAACGCCCAATGCTTTATACACTGCGTTTCATAAATTATAGGTCCACCCTAAATTTTTGCTACCCCAAAGTTGCTGTGCATTTTTTGAAAATGCTGCTATCACCATTAGATTCCTCATCACGGAAAACCTTTATAATGTTTTTCTGACAAAGTTCCCCCTTCAAGCAACCCAACTAACTTTTTCAGAACGAATTTTCACCGTTTCATGAAAATCGGGCCACTAATAAAAAGTTTCCATTTCTCATGATCCGTGAAGGGAATGAGGGAAGCGGGGATATATGTGAGCTTAGTCGACGTCGAGTTTGCCATACCTCGTATTACTCGTATCTCTTCCCAGTGATAAGCTCAAACCAGAGCCCTTACTGAAGTTTGATGGCTGAGAAGCAGAACTGCCTCCCATGTCGGCCGGCTCATGATGCATAAGCAACTATGTGCGAAATCCCGGTCTGTGCGGGAAAAGAAGTTGGTTTTTTTTTTTTTTTTTTTTTTTTTTTTTTTTTTTTTTTTTTTTTTTTTTTTTTTTTTTTTTTTTTTTTTTTTTTTTTTTTTTTTTTTTTTTTTTTTTTTTTTTTTTTTTTTTTTTTTTTTTTTTTTTTACGTGCATTGAAAATATAAGAGGAATTGGGCGTCTTCTGTCGAATTGGATAAGGCGTCCGAACAAAGTCCGTGCTGAAATGCGGCCTTCCGTAAGCAAAACCACCGTGTTGTGAATAAGCCAGCAGAGCAATGACATCTTCAGCGGATTGAAGAAGCGCGTCCCAAGATTATTTGAGCGCTACAAGATCGCACGTCTCCATTTCTAGGTGGAAAAGGGCTCAAGTTAATGAACGAAGGTGTGGCTGCCAGGACCCTTCGTGATCTTGGACTCCACCTCCTCGTTTCATGCTACGGGTGATCTGGAATCGGCGTGAAAAAGTTTATTCTAAGTGGATCTGATGGAAAATGAGGGTACAGGAGGGTTCCGTGAAAATCGCAGATGGTTTCCGAAGTAAGGTAAGGTAATTTTGGCGGAGAATTCCTTGTGGTTTGAGGCACCTTTGAACGACTGAGCGGCTAGAGCTCGTATTTGTTTCCTTTCACGAGGATTCCATAGGGTATCGTTAAGTCCTTCTGAAGCGACTTTTACCATCTTTTCGACAACAGCCCTCTCGAACCTTGATTTTTACGCACGATAACGCAGCTGTCCATGCCGGTCCTTACACGCCAGATGGAAGTGCAGGAAAAAATGTGGCAGTTATCTATTGGCCACCATGTTATATGAATCAGTTTCCAATGGAGAATCATAGGGCCTTAATTGTTATAAAGTTCCACAGCAAAGAAAAGCAAAATGGAACAGCCGAAGAGCTGAAAACGTCGATCATCAGCGCGCAGACAAATTTCGATCCTATTGTAATAGCTAATTTGGTTACCAGCATTCCAAAACGTATTATTGTGTTTCCTTATGACTAATGGAGGACCACCACATTATTGAAATTTTTTGTTTTTTTTTGTTGTAATAAAATCTCTCGACAAGTGATGTGTAGTCATATTTGCGAAACGGTGAAAATACGTTCTAAGGAAGATATTTTAATAATTCTGAATCGAGATTTCTCCAGAAATCAAGTATCAAGGTTTTTCGTTATGGGGAAACTATTGGTAATAGCGGCATTTTCCAAAAATGCACAGCAACTTTGGAATAGCAAAAAATTAGGGTGGACCTATAATTTATGAAACGCAGTGTATATGCGGGGGTGCGCATTTCTTTCAAAATAGGATTGATCAATGCCGAATAATTGACTTTCGGCTCTATACAAGTGGGGTGGGCACGCCCAGCTTTTCACGCATGTCAAGTGACTGCCCTCACCCCCCCCACCCCCCTAGATTGGCTACACTCCCCTGGGCTCACGAATTCCCCGATTCTCGTGACAGTATAGTAGCGGGCAGCAGTCCACTTGCATAAAGTTCTATAAAAAAAAAGTGAGCGTGCCCATGTACTTGTGTGAGCACCTAGTTTCTAGTGCGGTTTTTCCTTCGGCAGCACTCAGCACAGCGGCTGTGTTTTTAATATGAACTTTCTGTGTTTTGAGAGCAGGAGTGGAGGCGTACTTATCACCTTTTGAAATATTTGGTTCCTAGGAACGATTCACTCGTCCACCGTCTAGTCTAGTCACGTCTCCATCTCATAGTGGTCACCCACGTATCACCCACTCATGCTTGAAAAAAGCTCCAACTCAGACGCGATGAGTCCAATCACCTCAAAAGAAACGTGTTATCCACACAGGAGGTTTGTTCCTCTAGGCATCCGACTACTTAAACTTAAATATGGATGGGGATCAAACTGGACACGATGATTGATTAGTTAGGCCATTGAGTTCATCTGAACATTCTTTCGATTTGCTCTGTAAGGTCAAAATTTCGACACCGCTGTCAATCAAAAAATAGACTGTGGTTGACAAGTCCCGCCCATCAGTGACTGAGTAACCCTAAGTTTTTCGAAAACAACCTGATTCATTGACTAAACACACACAAAACTTCTTCTTTCCCACCCTTTGCAGCCGTACGTGACGGACAGGAGCAAAGCGCCCTGGAAATTGAAGACACAAAGCAACCCGGCAGACCTACAACGCATGGGGTGGGTGTTATGCTTACGTCAGTAGCCAGTTTTCCTTTTTTCTCCAAAATTTTCCACTTCCGTCCTGGATTCCGGCAGTCACTTCTATGCATTGGAAGCAACATTACGTAACGGATGATCAATCTCTGGTATACCCGTAGCATGTGCATTCACAATTCCGATTCGAAGCTAGAAAAGCGAAAGCTCTTGCGAAACACGCGGCCCCAGGATGATTTTGACGCTAGCTCTTATCAAGCGGATGTTGAAAAGAAAGCAAAATTCTCTTCTCCAGACGGGAATAAAACCGCATCTCGCGCTTTTTGCGGAGTTGTTCTACCGATAACATCACCAGGCCTTCACATTAACTAACGTTTTAATGGTGTGCTTACCGCAGCTCACAAATGAAAATCAATTCACAAACAGTCCAAAAACTGAAGGCAAAGGTCGAGCTTAGCTTCTCTAAGAAGGACCCTCCCATGGGTAGGTGTAAAGCCGCAACTGTAGGTATGCGACACTTATTAACCTATGAAAACGCTCAGGTAAGGGCGCGATACCGCGCACGAGCATTCCGGTCCCGTCCCCAGTGTTCTTTCGCTATTTCGAAGATCGCATCACTCTCCACCTTTGGTTTTGCTCTAATCTTTAGAGTAAGACTTCTCCTACAAAAAGCGACGAAGTTATTACGCTGTATTTCAGGCAGTATTTCTTTCTTTTTTCCTCCTTTGTGGTCCATTTCCTAGCCCTACTTTCGTATTCGCGTGATATTACCATATCAAATTGATCGTGACCCTTACTTTTGATATCTGCTAAAGCTCGCGCCTCGCTGTTCGCTGGAGATGGTGGCCGACAGGCTCATCACGTTGCACGTGTAGGCAAGCTGTGGCAAAAATAGCATCAAAAATGTGCTTCAAGCTGAAGTTGTAGACCGGTGGTGTTGCAGGTAGCATAACTGTTCGGGAAGCGAGAGTTCCGTCCCTCATGGCGCTAAGAGTTTTCCCGCAACACAAAATCTTTTTGTAACAACTTTCGCATGTCCGACGGGGGCCAAAATAGAAGCAGTAGCAATCGGAAAACAAGTCAGAAAATTCGGCTTTTTGATTTGTTTTGCTATGTTGCGGCTTTCTCTGAAGATTGCTCATAGGCCAAACACTGCTTCAGCCTGGAATCGAATCCGGACCTCGTACTTAGCGAAAAAATTAGGATTATTAAATATCAATTATTAAGTACTGCTTTACCTTAACCCTTCATCACATAGAACGAATTGATGTCCTTTTACTCATAGATTGGTGGGTTATTCATTGGTTCTGCGGAATATCTGTTAAGTAAGTACACCATTTGAAAATGCATTACTATGAGGTTTTCGAGCAGATTATGTGGCGAAAAGGGCGTGTTCCACTGGATGTTAATGAGCATCTCGAGCGGCTTCTTAGCCATCTTTCCGCCTGGAACCAACCATTATGGTTTAACTTCCTCTTTCACCTGGTCATGAAAGCTGCTCAGGATGAAACGATTCTAAAGTCATTGGCGAGCATCGGGAAGCTTTTTAAGTACCGCTTTTATTTCCTTCGTCGTCTGTACTCGCCCTTCTCTCGCAATGTAATGAGTTAAATGATTTATAGTAGAGGCAGGACAGTGACGAAATTTTGTGCGATACATTCAAGAGCAGTATCGCTCCAGCCATGGCCTCAACCAGGTAGGCAACTCCGACAAAGTCACTGCTAACGTGAATTTCCTCGGTGTCATTCTTTGTTTGTTATTTTCATTCGTCATTCTGTAACCATTTCCTTTGTCCATGCTTTCATGCCCATTTAGATTGAATTTGGGGGAAAGCCGAGGTTGCACCATGCCCCTACTGTTCTATTCCAAATTAGGCCAGTTGTGTTGATAGTCGTGTTTTAACTGACCTTAGTAGGTATTTAAAGTGCTTACCTGGTATGATCACCAAGTTCAACGAAGGAGTACTTTCAGAGCAATCACGATTTATTATAGGGCTAAAAACGTGAAGGGCCACGGTTGTCCTGATCGGACCCATGCGTTTACAATTCGACGATCAGTCTTGCATGCCAGATGGCAGTGTTTAAAACGAGGGGCTCATTCGCCGGCGGCCGCGTGCCGGCCGGCGTTATTCACTAGTATTTAGGGACTTCCGTTAAGCCCAAACAAAAGCATAGTACATTTTCTTCTAGTGGAAACTCATTTACCAGGTGGAACTCTTTTCTTTATCAATCGATTCACGGGTGGCCAATTACGTCCTTCGATTACGGAGATGAGTGTAAACCATTTGGCATGTCGCTTCCGTCGCTCTTGTACCAAATCGACTGCTGAACGTATTACGATAGAATACTGCCATTATTATTCGTCAATTCCCTTGCTAGAAACCTTTCGTGGTACTTCGAGTTGACAGCTTTCTGAAGATGGTAATCATAAATTCCATTGAATTTCGAGATTAGTGGAAATAATGCTAAAGAATTCTGCGACCTTCGTCGGTTTTAACAACGTCGCACCAACGCGCTGGTTATAACACAGTCCTCATATGTATAGCACTTTAGCGGTAACATTCGTACGCCAGATGCTCAGCGGCTGAGCAGGACCTTCATGTTCGGTTTTAGCGGCTCCAAAATTCGACTCCGAACTCTTACACTGCGCGATCTCTAACTTGAAAGCCCTACACATTTACTGCTTGCTATCATCATAGAGGGATGAAAACTCGTAAAGAATCCGGAGACGACCAGTTCGTTGTCAGGGTACGCCACGCACTCGACTCCCTTTCAAAGCTGCAGCGTTATTTGAACGTAATTCGACCTGCACGGTGACTTATGGGACAAGCCTAAGTGGAAGTCGCTGATTCTCTCCTCTCTTTTGTTCTCTATTAAGTTTGGTCCTTTTATAGCCTCAGCTGAGTCTGACGCCATTCGTCCCGAATAAACTGGGAAGCTTTGTTTCTCTGAGTGCGGCTCAATGTGGAATTTATGGCCAGTCCGGATTTCTTTGCAGTGACAACGCCAAAACACAGTACTTCAGCATTCTCCTTCCCGGATCATTGCTGAGTACGGTAGGATATGCAACATTTGTAGCATTTCGACCACAAAGCCAATCGATAGAAAAGCTTGTTCATTCACGTGATTGGAAGCGGGTTTCGAAGGAGTGAACTTAAAGATGTGGTTATTGATCGATAAAAGCTGTTTTTCTTAGGGAATTCCTAAGCCTTTTCACACTTGCCACGCATGTTTTCTTGAAGTAATGTCTTTTTGTTCCCTTTGCTGAGGTAAGCTGCAACGAACTCGTTAGTCGCTGTAACCTTGAATGCCCTGTGGTGATAATCGAGTGTTTTTGCCGTTCGTTAAACTGGATTCGTAGCTTCTAAAGGTGTACACGCATGCGGTGGTAGCAATTGATTCAGTCAACCATCGTTTAGTCTGTTAGATCCTGATTTTTAGAAGAAACTTTGAATTCACAGTTGTTTATACTTTGCAACGTTTTTGAAATCCCCTGCGGCTATGTGCAACTTTGGGCCAGGATCAGGTTCAGAGTTGCTTTCGTCGCATTTCAATCAGACGAAATTTCACCTCGTTTCGCTCTTTTCGGAAGTTTTTGTGCGATCCCCTGGTGTGAGGTGGTATAAGCTGCCTGCTTCGAGGATTTGATGATCCAATTGAGACGTTCCCTTCAAGGTCACTTCTGGCGCTTTCTCTTTCGGCTCGGCTTCTTTGAGTGATCCTTCCAACCCATTTCTCATGCAGTCCTCGTTATCCTTCATCTAAACCAATGATTTCGGTTTTTTGTGGCAATTTTGCGGTTCGAATTCGGACCTGCTCCATAGTTTCAAATGAAAATGCACTACCCTGATTCATTACAAATTCCTAGTTTTTGATTCCATTTGAAGAGAAAAAACTTTTTGTTGTTGTTATGACAGGCGCGTCGTGAGCGTTGGCCTAAGCTTTTAGATGAACGTTCCACCATTATCTTTGCACATCCCAAGTCTTGAATTGAAGGCTACGTAACTGGCCCTAGTTATTGATGTGGCCAGAGGCGCCGCTTCGCATTTATCTTATTTTAGTAACCTTCTATATTATATCAGACAGGATTCCTTGAAGGATAAGCACATTTGAGGGATCGGTTAAGTGCTAGTAAAGCTGTCCAAGAGATTGAAAAGCGCTGGAAGCGAAGCCGGCTCGCTGTGGGAGTCGGTGGTTGTCGCATGGTGCTCCCGCTTACTAACAGAACTCCTTCCGCGATTCTCATGACAGCGATTTGGGCGAGCCACAGTAGTAAAGGAGATGACGAACGGCATCACCTTTAATTGCACCCCTTAGCGGCTTGTTCAAAGGATTTTTTAGAATTGGTATTGAGCCCCAGAAATTGATCTCAGCGGGTTCTTCACATTTGTTCTTACTAATTCTGAGACGATTGCACTACTTAGCAAAAACATGAGTCTGCATGGTAGCGGACAAACGGAAATATTGGCCCGGTGAGTTAAGCTAGTATACATTTGAAGAAATGATCAACGATTATGCCTACCCACGATCTCGCTTCATCTCCCATTCACATCATGGACCTAAAAATCTTCTTAGCTAGATGATATTCAAAAATGAGACGAAACAGAAGAGTTAGGGTTCCCAGTTGCTCCACTCGCAGCCGATGTAGTAATGGAAGGGCTGCTAGAGTTGATCAGCGGCAGGTTGTAAGATTATGATTGAAACAGATGAATGATCAAGTACCATAACGGACGATCCGTAATCTTCATTATTAATAGACATTTCCAGCTGTGATGAAACTGAATGCCTCTGCAAAGTCTCCTTTTTGGATAAAATAAGACTACACGAGAATTAAGTTTTACTTTGCCAGTTTCTGGTTTAACTAGTCGTGTACGAGTAACAACGTTCGGGGCGGTGCGTACGCGGTTTGAGGTTTTGTAGGAGGGGGGGGGAGGGTCGTACCCATTAGTCGCGTCGAAATCACGGATGTGGGCATTGAGGTGAACGACTAACGATATATATTCAGAGCGAGTGGAGTGTGGTTAGCCAGGCTGGTGTGTGGATGGAGGGCGTGCGCTCAATGACATTTAAAATTTTGTAATAGTACTAACCGGTGTGGACTATATCAGGAGTTAAACTTTTTGGAACGTATTTTCCGTTTCAGAGTGACTATATACCTCCCGCTCGACGGCATTTTTGGAGGAAAAAGTGGGCGGGGTTTTGATGGAAGATGGAGATGGTGGAGGTATGGGAAAAGGGGGTCGTATCAAATCCACATTGGGGGAGGGGGGTCGTAAAAAATTTTTCGAAAAGTAACAACGATGCTAGGAACAGGGACCCTGGTTGCTGCCTTCGCTCAAACCAATTAGAAATAACATAATCCAATTGCGAAGGATTTTGAAAACAACTAGGGGAAATCTGCCTTTCACTTAATGTTGGTGGTGCACTACAAGTAGCACTCCCATTCTGGAGTTTTACTTCCTGTGCGGGCCTTGGATCAAAAAGTCCTTATCAAGTAAAATGCATTCGATCCAGTAAAGCGATGGAGATCGGTGATGCAGATCTCGGTAGGTCAGCTTCGATTTTTGAGTGTGATTAAGGCGAATGGTTTCCAGGTTATTCAAGCACAATTTAGAGTCGCTTCTCTCGTTGGTGTAGCTATCGTATCATTGGGCGATATGGTTCGGGAAGATTTTCGAAAGGGTCTGTGATTGTCTAATGCAGAATTCATACGGCGCTTACGCTTCGTGTTGTAAGGGAGAGTAGGGTGCGGCTTTCACTGATTTTGGAAAATCCTTTCTAGAAAAGGGTGGTTGTCTGACCGTGCGGATTTCCGTGACATCCCATGGCTTACTGTATTCGAATTCATTTCTCCTCTCGTTTTATCTGCATATCCGTCTGTTCAGGAGCGGATCTGAAGTTCATTGAATTTTCACTTCATCGTGGAAAATGCACAGAATTTCACGGTTTTGTTGACATAAACTTCAAGTGTTGTTTACACCTGGGCACCCTTGTAACGAGAAGTCCTCTCACCGGAAACTACGGAATTACAAGGACACAAGCGATAAACGTTTCTGAGTTCTGTATTGCTCGTTGTTGTTTCGTCGGCAATCTCCAGCCGTGATCGCCATTTCTAAGCCTCGTTTTCCAGTTTAACAAGGCTTGCGCAAATCTTCTGCTACTGAGATGGTAATCTTGGCCCTAACCAGTCGTTAACTAGTGCTTTGCTACGACATTCGTGGAATACTGTTTGATCAGATGTTTCAAACCGCCTTTTCCTATCATTGGGCTACATTCACCTGGTATATCTACTCTGTTCCTTTCGCACTCCGTTCATTTGCTCTGACTTTACAATTCACTCTACTGATGATTCTCCATTAAGAGGGGCGACGAAGAAAGCGGTTAGGTTCACCAGTCCTTTGAAGTTGCGCCATGCATTTTACTGTAACTCGGAATTGTGGTATCACTCGGATGTTTTTTGGTCTTGGCATTATCTAGCAAGGAAAAGCAGTCGTTGAGAGCCACTTTTCAATCATTTCCCAGACTTGTGATGGTATTCATGTAAAGGAATGCCCGAAGCACTGGAGACGGTTTTATCATCGAGAGATGCGGACCCGCTAGGAATAGCAAATAGGTTTATGTGTTGGTCGCAGTTAGAGAATTTCGATCCTCTCTGAGACATTCCGTTTCAAAGAAAGGCGTTTTCCGCAATTCATGGTTTTTTCGAGGGCTTTTTATAGTTTTCAAACTAGCGATCATTCTATTCGAAATTGTTTGACACATCTGGACTTTATGACTAGAGTTGATTTTTTTGCCGATGTTCGCGGGTCGTTCAGATACCAGCAGGACCAGCAGAGGCTGTTATCATAGAACACCAGCTTGGTGACAGAATTGGCACCGATCTAAAAGAGCTCAGTGCTCCAATCGCTCTCACACCCACAGCCCTGCACATTCCGACTACTGTTTCGTATAACGGTTTGAAATACCACAAAAATTGGTTCTTTCTCACGGGTTGCATGGAGTGATCCACTAGTTCTTCATAAAAACTGCTACGAATACTACGTGCTGTCGGTGAAACTCCAGTTCGGGGGGGGGGCACTCCATTTTTTCTCCAATACTCAAGATAAGGATTAGAGGGCTCACGACACGTAATCGACTCATTTAAAGTAGACTTCTGATAAGTATCGGTGTAATGTGGAAGAAACCCTGATTTTTCACATTTCCGCCTGCCATGGTCCAAGGGAACGGTCCTGGACCAGGAGAAAGGACACCTCTGCAAGGGCTAAGGGTGGAGGAGCTCCAGGGTGGATGACCTGTGGATAGGATGTGGGCAGGTTGTGTGGAATGTAGGACATCCACCGGTCCTTATCAAAAGTACGCTCGAAATGAGTCGTTCACTTATTATCTTATCCGTAGTGTTCGATAGCCCAAAGAACTGCTCTCTAGTACTACGGATAAGATAGCAATGGAGTGCCCCCCGAACTGGAGTTTCACCCGTGCTGTCCAAAGGACACAATAGCTTTCGTCGAGCGCTTTTTGCGTTATCGAAAAAACGTTAACTCTCGAAAAATCGAATTGAAATAATTGAGGCTCCAGGAAGAAGAGGCACGTATTTCATGGTCTGGATGGATTGTTTCGGTCACGCCCTAGTCAGCCCCTTTTTTCTTTTCAGCTACTGAGCTTCTGCCGCTTCTCTTCCTTTTGAAATAATTCCTTCTCATTTCACGGTAGTATTCAGGAGGTAGTAAATGGTGCTATGAATTTGCTCCTGTCCATGTACTGTAAGTACGAAGTACTCAAGAAGTCCTACGCGCTCGTCCTTGCTTCTCATCGATACTATGAAGGCACTACTATGGGCCTAACCATAAGTACCCAAAAGACGTGAATGAAAAGTACACTCTTCGATGAATTCTTTCTGCTGCTAATTTAATGTTAAAAATTAGGCTAAAGTTTTGAAGCGGCTATTTCGTACCAGGCATTTTTGTGAGAAATATCAGGCTCACGTTTAGCTAAGGATTGTGCAATCAGTGCAATTCTTTTCTGCCTAATGCGACACCTCATATTATAAGTACACAATACTATAGAGGTTCAATAGCTTACTGTCATCTCTAATGGCCCCGGCCCCATCTCTTTAACCGCGCCCATCTATCCCGTGTTTGCAGGTCACTTACTTTGCTCATTATGAACGATTATTTAGATTGCCTGTTGCCACGCTAATACGACATCGTAATCTTCCCTGCGGAATCACGCCTAACAAGTCAGGAAGACTCCTAGCTAAGTGTACACGACCGCACCACCAGTTCATACTCTCATGCGTTCCTAAATGACTTTTTTGTAGTACCGCGTTAGTTTAGATAATAAAAACATGGATCTAAGTTCTCTAAGTTTACGTGTTCAATGGAAACGCATCATTTAATTGTTCCGTGAATACAATTTTCTGCAGTGTATACTGGAGCCGGCAATAAAAATTCAGAATTTTTCGGAACCTTCTCTGACCACGCCTGATTTCAATTCATTTCGATAAATCGCCATTATGAGTAGTGAAGGGGAAAGTGGTATAGTGGCGATTGGCGCCACTTCCTCCGCGCGCAGTTTGGTGATTGAATCCTGAATCGGACCTCACTGAGGCCAATAAACATTCCATTCCTCCAAGGTCGGTTAACTGGTACCAGACTTGTCTATCGGATGAGACCCGCGATCGTTGTATGAGGCTCATCGCAATCGAGATCCCACTATGATCGTAGAATGCGTGGCGCATCTTATTCTTCATTAGGTGCGGATTTATAGTGGTGGTTGGCCTCCTTCACCAGCTAGGCGGTCCACCCTGTTTAGTGCACTTTCGTAATCTTGTTTAATGCTTTGCCAGCCCTCAAGAAGCCACGTCAAGTGCTATTAGGAATTGGTTCCTAATGTGGTGCTGGTTTGTTTTCCCTTGCTTCTTCGGCCAATGTGCCGCATCTGTTTCTGCTATAAATGACCTCGGGCAACTTAAGACGAAGTAACCAGTTTGCCGTGCGGTGTATAAACCACCTACGTACTGATGGAAACGCTTCGCTTTCTATCGTGGTCACACGAATTACCACTGGAAAACGTGTTGCGCGTAATTCATGGATGTTTCCGATGATGGATACCGGATTTGGCGTCATGGCTTTCACCCTCGTTCAGTCAAAGGACAGATGTCCATTGCTTGTGTTCACAGCAGACTAGTTGCGGGTGCCCTTCTACAATAACGACGACACCGAGGACTTTTACACTTTGAGCGGGCGCCTCGCCTTTCTTCACCGAAAACCACCATCGCATTGTGATTTGGAATGTTGTAAGCGGCGACTACATGAGTTATCGAATTCCTCACACTGACTTCTCAGCGCCGAATTACCAATTACTCCCTATGTTCCGCGCCCCTTCCGCTCTGTTCTTGTCGAGGTCGGGTCAAATAACTCTGTGTTGACGATCAGAAATCACTGGCACTTGAGCAACTCAGCGACCAAGTCAGTCGCAACAGAATGGCAACGCGTACAGGTCAACCGCTCTCTCTGCACTCCGACTCAAACCATCTATTAAATGTCATCACATGGATTCCTTGACAGGAATGATCTATCTGTCAGCATCACTTTTAACTCTGATCTCATTCTGTTTAGCCCTCAAGATAGCTCTTTCCTCTACATGGAAAGCAATCTAGCTGTTCCTAATACAAAGCGTAGTGGAGTTGTTCAGCCTTCTTGCGTCCATGGCTGACCTTTCCACTGTTAACGGCGTGCTGACCCACGGGCTGCTCACCTTTCCCACCCACTAGGCGATTTCTCCCTTCTTCGACCCGTTCTTTCCGTGCAATC
>MU871310.1:3155-23368 GCA_036418205.1 Ostertagia ostertagi
GCGAAGCTTAAGCAAGTTTTTGGGTCTCATCCAGTAAGGGGGGGGGCATTGTGATGCAACGTCAAGTGGCTGCCCTCACCCCCACCCCCTAGACTGCCTTCACTCCCCCTGGCTCACGGGGTCCCGTACTTCGAGAAACCTGTGCGCCAGGGGGAGTGTAGGCAGTCTAGGGGGGGGGGGGGGGTGAGGGCAGCCACTTGATGCCCCCCTTACTGGATGAGCGCCAGTTTCTTATTCGCAAACAGTTTTGTTCAGAAAAATAATGGAGTTTCGAACATGTGGGTTCGGTTTGTGAATGCGCCTAGCAGCGAAGTGGGCAGCTGGGGACATGGGAGAGACCACAGTGGACAATGGTAAGGGAATGTTGTGAGAGAATGTCACTATATACTTTGTTTTAGAGGTGCGGTCCCTGTCGACTCTGCCGTATCGTTCTGACGCGGCGGAATGTGGAGTCGGTCGCTTTCTCGTGGATTTTAAGGCATTCTGCAAGAAGTGCATTGTCAGTGATGATGTGATCAAACGGTAAGTCAAACTTTGTGCATATCAATATATCACCATGAATTCACCTATTTAGCCCACCCCCCCCCCCCCCTTAAGCTCAACATTCGAAAGAGGCACTGTTTGGGAACACCATACAAAGTTTGACCTGGAACTATTCTTTAGTTTCACCTCTGGACCTTGAAGGCAGATTGTATTATTACTGTTTGGGGTAGTTTGATCAGCAGCAGAGAATTTCTCGGGAAGATAGGACATATGCATGTCAGCGAGAACCGAGATTGCGAGCGCTTGATCTACATACCTATGTCTAAAAGAGAAACGATTTCTCAGAATTGTTGCGTAAGTTCCACCGTAACCGCGTTTGCTGTAGAGCGCACAGTGCCACATTTCATCGCTTTTTCGTTGTTTCCTCTGCGATCTTGACGAGACAATGTGATCGTCAACTACGGAGCGCCATCGCCATAGAAAGAGACGACATGGAGACGAGGCAGCTAGGGCAATGCGACTGGCTGGAGTTTGCTCCACTGCCGCGTAAGCTGCGGGGCGGGAACTTGAGCGATAAGGCGACCGCCGCAAAAAATTTGGAGGGCTGCATCCGATTGGTCTCGGAGCTAGGTGTTATACTGCTCGTCCAAGCTTAGCTCCGATCAGGGGCCGCGTGCAGTAAACCCCGGCTCCCCAAAACACGTATGGACTGGGGATCCATCCCTTCGCCGCTGCACCCGGCCCCAGCGGACCTCTTACACGTGTGCCGGTCATATTGCACGCTCCAGTGTTCAGCAAGGCTCAACGTCACGGCAACTATACTGATGGGAAAATGTTACGGCTGTATTATCACCTGCCTAACAACTCGTTTGATTCATCTGGATGTTGCCTCGGATCTTTCCACCTACGCCTTTATACAAATGCTTCGTAGGTTCTTTGCAAGAAGAGGATTCCCATCAACTATAACAAGCGACAACGCACCGACGTTTACGCTTGGCGATTCCGTTCTGCAAGAGTACATAAGAAATGTTCAGAACGACTCAACGATCGCAAAAATAGTAAGTAACAACGAAATTCGCTGGAAATACATCACCCCTTTTGCACCCTGGCAGGGAGGAGTCTATGAGCGCTTAATAAGATCAGTTAAATTAGCTCTGTACAAATTCCAAGGAAGGTCAGTTCCAACCCATGAGGAGCTCATCACTGTTCTTACGGAGATAGAAGCGATGCTCAACACTAGACCACTGGTATATACTGAATCAGGACCGCGCGAGAACAGCACATTACGACCGATCGACTTCTTACAGAACAACTTCGAAATTCCGCTTCTCTTGAATTCGAGTTCAGAAATCAGTGAAGATCCGACTTACATCTCCGCAGAAGAACGCGTGACACTGCAATCGAAAATTCAAGTGATGGAAGCCTTGAAAAGTTCTTGTGAGATGCCAGAAAGGTTTTGGCAAATATGGCAGACAGAGTACTTAACTTCGCTACGAGAACGTCACCAACGAGAAGTTGGGAAGCAACGAGGAAGCAGCTACGTACCGAAGATAGGTAAAGTAGTCCTCATCAGCGACGCACTTCAACCACGGCACTGCTGGAAAATGGGACGAATCGAAACTTTAGTTTCAAACAGCAACGGAATAGTAAGAGAAGCAGTTGTTCTTCTCCCATCTCATCGTAGAATCCGACGGCCTGTGAACCTGCTAGTCCCCTTAGAAATTGACGACGAGCTTCAAGACGAGGTACGAGGAGAAGAAAGTCGGGACGATGCAAAAACATCGGAGGAAAACTCTAGAATTAAAGACAATCACACGGGAGAAATAGGCTCACGTTATAACTTTCGTTCAAAGCAACGCGTGAACTATTCAGAAAACTTTGTGAGCATAGCACGAGTAATACCCCATCACTTTACAGTAGTCCTAATGCTAAGTATATTCACCATGATCCTATCGGTAGCAGTTGCCCAAGTAGAACCTACAAGACACTTCGTGCATGAAGTTGGTACTTCCTCCCTCTGATAATCCCTTTGTAACAGTGGGAGAAACTAGGTCAAAATTGAGTAACCCTAGAGTAGTTAAAGGGATACGCGTTCTATCTCATGTACGTTGTCTCAAAGAAAATAAATGGAAATACGGTAATTATCATATAATACGAACGGCTGGAACTTACTATACGAAAAAGGGAAGGTCACATTTAAATATAAGTATACGCGTTAACGAGAGAATCATTGATAGATTTTCTCTGGTTTCCCAATTGTGCGTTAGGAGCCAATATTTGGAGGCATCCTCCCAGAAGATATCTTATGGAGAGCCAGGCGAGTACTGTTCCCTTTGGAATTTGTGGGACCAATTTCAACGCGTCCACTTTCGACCATATGCACTCCGAGTACTTGAAAGTTTTATGGGTACCGCAGAAGAAGAGCTGTAACTAAGCGCACCTACCCAAGCGTGATATGTAGGGTCGGCGATAAGACCAATAATATCACCTCGGCAGTACAAAGGTTCAAATGCACTGCTCCTTCAGTGGCTGTAAATTTAATTCATTCTCTAGTATTTCCATGTTCGTCACTACGCGTCTGGGTCGCCACATCTCGAATTGTCCCAGTAGAGGAACAGTCTTTTCGCGTTTTTAGCAAATGTTCCTTGAAACTACAGGAGCTCTGGCACGCAACTCCTGCGAAAAATATCTCTAAATTCTCTTCTTTCTACAAGAAAATCACGCGCGTATAGTTGGAAATTTTGAAACTTCCAAATTTATATCAAACAGCAAAGTTCTCTTTGAAACAAGCCAAAAGTTCATGATTTGTATATTATCACATTTCAGGCTCGCGAGTAAGGAAGAAGATGGAGATATCAGGCTTCTTATCGATCTTACGAGGGCTCGAGTACATGATCAGCAGCAAATACGTGCGGAAATCGACATGGCAGCGATATCACTTCAACGCCAGAAGAAGATTGCAACGACGCTGGTCGCCCAGTGGAACCATCACAAAAACGAGGAGTCCTTCATTGGCGCACCGGCTGCAGAACAGATGCGCCTAACAACTCAGTTATTGCGCCAGGCGGAGGTGACGAAGGAAAGAATCCTTCGCATGGGAACTCGTTACCTCATCATGGATTCCTGGCACGAGTACATGACGGAATGGGGAGACGTTTCTGGCTTCCAGCGACAAGACTGGCTCGAACTTAAGCGCGACTACGCTTTTGGACCGAGAGCAATCGTCGAGTTAATCCAAAACCAGTGTGACATCCTGAACATCGAAATTGAGGATATGAAGGCGATGTTGCTGCGTCAAGAGAAAGAGCTGACTGAGCCAGATCGTCTCACGAGTTTTCAAATGCAGAGGATCCTGAAAAGGGAAATCGAGTCGTTGCAAGATCATCTCAGCCGCCGTTCGGATGTTGACGAGCTTACCAAGAAAGTGGAGTCACAGAGTTTAGAGATTGCTTCAATCAAGTCCAACATGAGGACCGTGGAAGTGGTTACAGCGCCGGAGCCTATCGTGGAGTGTGGTGAAGATGATCAGCATATCGAGTTTGATCCACGCGTAGCTGAAGAAGACCGTCAAACTGTGGAACTGGACGAAGAAAATGACGATGAAAACCACTGGAAAAGGATGGTGGGAGAAGTCACGGATGTGAAAAGGAGCGGAGCAAGCTGGTCCGAGGACGAAGAACCGGCACGCCCAAAAGCCGAAGAGTCGAGTATTCTGAGCCAATAATCGCTGGTCGTATTCGAGTCGTACGGGAAAAGTTGAGAAGAATGGAATCAGATTTCGCACGTTTTCCTTACCGAGACAGACACGACCAGTCTCGGGGAATCCCTCGTGACAGGGACTGCGCGTTTTGTGGTGCAGTGGGCATTCACTATTCTGATGCTTGCCCTCAATTCCGGAATGGAAAGACGCGTTACGAGATTATACTTCAAAAGAAATGGTGCCTCCACTGCCTCGAGGGTCCAGAGAAACACAAATGCAGATATCGCCTCAGGAAATGTTGGTACTGCCTCAGACTTAAAGGCACGGTCTTTGAGGATTTATGCCCGGAGGATAAAGGATTCCACCATCGCGCAGTTTGCAATGTTCCGGATTTGAAGTTCGTCGCCCGTTCACGCGTTGAGGACACCCAGAGAGAGTTGTGGCAGATGATGAGCGAGCCGGAGCCACGCGGAGGAGGACGCCATGCTGAGCCCGGAGTGACGACGACGTCAAAGAGATCAGGATGGACCAGGGAATGATCTACGATCGCGCGCCAAAATTGGATATAAAGGATCGATGGAGCGTCAGTACTACATTCTTCTTGATTTTGCATTATTCTTTTTCTGTCGGTACATTACATCATTTTAACCCTTACCTGTTCTAGAAGCGAGTCACTAATAAATTGTTTGTTGCTTGCTGAGCCTATCTTGGTGGAAACGCGTGCTATTCGCAAGATATCTCTGTATTCTACTGCTGAGTCCACATTAGGCCGCATCATGCTTGTTTACATGATGGATTACCAATACCCTGCAGTTCAGCCTGGTTCGGAAATAGATGTTTTTTTGAGGGCATGCGCCAGAAGGGCTGGACCCTTATAACGATTTCATTGATTACCTATGTAGCCCTTAGGTCAAATGTCATGATTAACATCTTGGGTCAAGGAGACAATCAGGTGGTGGTGATTCGAATTCCGCCGCGCAATCACCCAGTAATGCGAGGTAAAACTGCAGATGAATATGTCGAGGAATTCAAAATTCTGCTGGTTGAAACTGCTACAAGATTTGGAATACCAATAAAGGCATTGGAATCCTGGTCATCAAAAACTCTTCTGGAATATTCCAAAAAGTATTTTCAAGCTGGCGTCGAACTTGAATCTCCACTAAAGTCGGTTTTCCGTTCTGGTTCGATGGTAACTTCACCATTACAAACTTTTGAAATGTCCATAAGCACGATTATTTCGAGTGGAGTCGCGATAGCTGCGAAAGACAAGTCTGCAGATCCGTCATTCCTGTTGACAGTCTTCAACATACTTGACGAATTAGGAAAAATTAGACCAATAGATTTTGAAAAGGCAGATGAAAGTGGGCTTTGCGCGTTGTTGCTAACAACTCAAAGTTTAGGACTTTTACCTGTGCCGAAATACCTAGATTTCATGATTAGAGGAACTCCTGATCCGTTATCAGACTCTCTATATTTGTGGCAGTATGCAAACAGGTCTCGTGACATCGGATGTTTCCTAACCAATCATATCCCTAGGCCAGGTCGAAGAGATTATCTCTTGTTGATTGAGGATCCATTAGGGTTGCCATTGGATTTACCTGTTAGAGGAACTAATATTGTAAAGCGCATGATTGAAGGCGAGCTTACGGAAAGTTATGTTAAAAACAAGTTAGTAAAAACAGCCTTCAAAAACTTACACTCGGATCAAAGAATGAAGCTTATTGAGGATTTCATGAACATATGTCCGTGCAACCCGAGACTGTTAAATGTCTTTTACAGTGTCACTGCTTTGAGGGAGGCTTACGAGATCATCGGAAGGTTTTCGCATTCAACGTCACTAAATTTCCTTTTAAGTCCATCAAAAATGTTCCAAATGAAAGAAAACGTGAGATTTGCTGAACAAAACTTTATCAACATGATCTTCTCACGATGTCAACGTCCTGGTCCGTATTATTCAAATATACTTGAACAGTTGCCCGGTGTTTCATCGGAATGTGTCTGTCCAACTCATGCTGCTTCATTAATGCGAAACTACATGTGGGGTGTGGATATTGTTGGTACGACAATGCCATCATTCCTTCACCAAACTCGATTGGATCGAATCGACAATATCCCCTTTCAGTATCGAGAGCGTACTATTCTGTTTACTTTGGCTGCTGCTGAACCAGGTAGGTCACGCTTCAACACTCGAGGGCCATACTTACCATATTCAGGCAGTTATACAGAAGTAAAGATCAAGAAAGGTGTTGTCTACATTGACACAAGTGTTGGAAACCTGCGTGCCATCCAGAAACTGTTGTTGACCCTCAGATGGTGTGACTCTTTAGAAAATACAAATTTGAAAACGTTGGTCTCAATTTTAATGTCTGAACGTATAGATTTAGAATTGGATCAGATTGAAAATTTAATCCAAAATTCTTATCGAGGAAGTATAACACACAGACTCCGGGATCTTCGCACTTCAGGCGGTGCCTTATCAAACAGTACAAGTTCCTTCCGAACATATGTCAAATTCTCCACGGATATGGCATCATTGTTTGCACGAGGCTCAACCAATTATTCGATTATGTTCCAGGAACTTTTCATTGGCGGAACTTCTCATCTTCAACAGCTTGATCTATCAGGTTTAGATGTAACTGGTGATTGGGGTTTAATTGTTGGATGTAAGCATTGTACGACTGAAGTTCATGATGACAAATTCACGTTACCCAAATCCCCTCAATACATCTCACGAGTCCGGTCAACTCAATATCAAGAGCTGATCCCAAGTCTGCCTGCTGTTCTAAAAGGGCTTAAGACAACAACAAATTATGACAGCTTAGTTTACTTAGTAGCAGTCGACATCGTTCGCAATCGTTTGCAAGCTGATCCACTTTATAAACACAGTCTGTTAATGCAAAATCGGCTTCATGAAAGACAAGCATCAAGTACACTTAAAGAGGAGGATAAAGGACGACGCCAAGTTCCCTATGTTTATTTTGCAAAAGTCTTGGCTATCAAAATTGCTTATCAACGACTATCACAGCAAGGGTCACCCTACGACGAACCATACAATGGCACTTATCCGGCAGCACTACTGGATCCCCAAGCTACGATCGCAAGTCACAGTAGCTATTCGCCGCTGTATTCAGTGCCAAAGGTTCAACAATCTTCCATTTAAATACCCCGAGCAGAGCGACTTGCCATCACGTCGCGTACTACGGTCACGTCCATTCGATCATGTCGGACTGGATTATTTTGGACCCCTTACCATCAGAAAAGAAGATGGATCCATGGGAAAATGTTACGGCTGTATTATCACCTGCCTAACAACACGTTTGATTCATCTGGATGTTGCCTCGGATCTTTCCACCTACGCCTTTATACAAATGCTTCGTAGGTTCTTTGCAAGAAGAGGATTCCCATCAACTATAACAAGCGACAACGCACCGACGTTTACGCTTGGCGATTCCGTTCTGCAAGAGTACATAAGAAATGTTCAGAACGACTCAACGATCGCGAAACTGATAAGCAACAACGAAATTCGCTGGAAATACATCACCCCTTTTGCACCCTGGCAGGGAGGAGTCTATGAGCGCTTAATAAGATCAGTTAAATTAGCTCTGTACAAATTCCAAGGAAGGTCAGTTCCAACCCATGAGGAGCTCATCACTGTTCTTACGGAGATAGAAGCGATGCTCAACACTAGACCACTGGTATATACTACTGAATCAGGACCGCGCGAGAACAGCACATTACGACCGATCGACTTCTTACAGAACAACTTCGAAATTCCGCTTCTCTTGAATTCGAGTTCAGAAATCAGTGAAGATCCGACTTACATCTCCGCAGAAGAACGCGTGACACTGCAATCAAAAATTCAAGTGATGGAAGCCTTGAAAAGTTCTTGTGAGATGCCAGAAAGGTTTTGGCAAATATGGCAGACAGAGTACTTAACTTCGCTACGAGAACGTCACCAACGAGAAGTTGGGAAGCAACGAGGAAGCAGCTACGTACCGAAGATAGGTAAAGTAGTCCTCATCAGCGACGCACTTCAACCACGGCACTGCTGGAAAATGGGACGAATCGAAACTTTAGTTTCAAACAGCAACGGAATAGTAAGAGAAGCAGTTGTTCTTCTCCCATCTCATCGTAGAATCCGACGGCCTGTGAACCTGCTAGTCCCCTTAGAAATTGACGACGAGCTTCAAGACGAGGTACGAGGAGAAGAAAGTCGGGACGATGCAAAAACATCGGAGGAAAACTCTAGAATTAAAGACAATCACACGGGAGAAATAGGCTCACGTTATAACTTTCGTTCAAAGCAACGCGTGAACTATTCAGAAAACTTTGTGAGCATAGCACGAGTAATACCCCATCACTTTACAGTAGTCCTAATGCTAAGTATATTCACCATGATCCTATCGGCAGCAGTTGCCCAAGCCGTAGAACCTACAAGACACTTCGTGCATGAGTTGGTACTTCCTCCCTCTGATAATCCCTTTGTAACAGTGGGAGAAACTAGGTCAAAATTGAGTAACCCTAGAGTAGTTAAAGGGATACGCGTTCTATCTCATGTACGTTGTCTCAAAGAAAATAAATGGAAATACGGTAATTATCATATAATACGAACGGCTGGAACTTACTATACGAAAAAGGGAAGGTCACATTTAAATATAAGTATACGCGTTAACGAGAGAATCATTGATAGATTTTCTCTGGTTTCCCAATTGTGCGTTAGGAGCCAATATTTGGAGGCATCCTCCCAGAAGATATCTTATGGAGAGCCAGGCGAGTACTGTTCCCTTTGGAATTTGTGGGACCAATTTCAACGCGTCCACTTTCGACCATATGCACTCCGAGTACTTGAGAGTTTTATGGGTACCGCAGAAGAAGAAGCTGTAACTAAGCGCACCTACCCAAGCGTGATATGTAGGGTCGGCGATAAGACCAATAATATCACCTCGGCAGTACAAAGGTTCAAATGCACTGCTCCTTCAGTGGCTGTAAATTTAATTCATTCTCTAGTATTTCCATGTTCGTCACTACGCGTCTGGGTCGCCACATCCTCGAATTGTCCCAGTAGAGGAACAGTCTTTTCGCGTTTTTAGCAAATGTTCCTTGAAACTACAGGAAGCTCTGGCACGCAACTCCTGCGAAAAAATATCCCTAAATTCTCTTCTTTCCTACAAGAAAATCACGCGTATAGTTGGAAATTTGAAACTTCCAAATTTATATCAAACAGCAAAGTTCTCTTTGAAACAAGCCAAAAGTTCATGATTTGTATATTATCACATTTCAGGCTCGCGAGTAAGGAAGAAGATGGAGATATCAGGCTTCTTATCGATCTTACGAGGGCTCGAGTACATGATCAGCAGCAAATACGTGCGGAAATCGACATGGCAGCGATATCACTTCAACGCCAGAAGAAGATTGCAACGACGCTGGTCGCCCAGTGGAACCATCACAAAAACGAGGAGTCCTTCATTGGCGCACCGGCTGCAGAACAGATGCGCCTAACAACTCAGTTATTGCGCCAGGCGGAGGTGACGAAGGAAAGAATCCTTCGCATGGGAACCCGTTACCTCATCATGGATTCCTGGCACGAGTACATGACGGAATGGGGAGACGTTTCTGGCTTCCAGCGACAAGACTGGCTCGAACTTAAGCGCGACTACGCTTTTGGACCGAGAGCAATCGTCGAGTTAATCCAAAACCAGTGTGACATCCTGAACATCGAAATTGAGGATATGAAGGCGATGTTGCTGCGTCAAGAGAAAGAGCTGACTGAGCCAGATCGTCTCACGAGTTTTCAAATGCAGAGGATCCTGAAAAGGGAAATCGAGTCATTGCAAGAGCATCTCAGCCGCCGTTCGGATGTTGACGAGTTGACGAAGAAAGTCGAGTCCCAGACTTTGGAGATTGCCTCGATCAAGTCCAATATGAGGACCGTGGAAGTGGTTACAGCATCGACGCCTGTCGTGGAGTGTGGTGGAGATAATCAGAATATGGAGCCTGATCTACACGAAGTCGAAGAAGACCATGAAAACGTCGATCTAGATGAAGAAGACGACGACGAAGGCCACTGGAAAAGGATGGTGAGCGAGGTCACGGATGCGAAAAGGAGCGGAGGAAACTGGTACGAGGACGAAGAACCGGCACCCAAAACCCGAAGAGTCGAGTATTCTGAACCAATAATCGCTGGTCGCATTCGAGTGTTGCGTGAAAATTTGAGAAGAATGGAATCAGATTTCGCACGTTTTCCTTACCGAGACAGACACGACCAGTCTCGGGGAATCCCTCGTGACAGGGACTGCGCGTTTTGTGGTGCAGTGGGCATTCACTATTCTGATGCTTGCCCTCAATTTCGGAATGGAAAGACGCGTTACGAGATTATACTTCAAAAGAAATGGTGCCTCCACTGCCTCGAGGGTCCAGAGAAACACAAATGCAGATATCGCCTCAGGAAATGTTGGTACTGCCTCAGACTTAAAGGCACGGTCTTTGAGGATTTATGCCCGGAGGATAAAGGATTCCACCATCGCGCAGTTTGCAATGTCCCGGATTTGAAGTTCGTCGCCCGTTCACGCGTTGAGGACACCCAGAGAGAGTTGTGGCAGATGATGAGCGAGCCGGAGCCACGCGGAGGAGGACGCCATGCTGAGCCCGGAGTGACGACGACGTCAAAGAGATCAGGATGGACCAGGGAATGATCTACGATCGCGCGCCAAAATTGGATATAAAGGATCGATGGAGCGTCAGTACTACATTCTTCTTGATTTTGCACTATTCTCTTTTCTGTCGGTACATTACATCATTTTAACCCTTACCTGTTCTAGAAGCGAGTCACTTAATAAATTGTTTGTTGTTGCTGAGCCTATCTTGGTGGAAACGCGTGCTATTCGCAAGATATCTCTGTATTCTACTGCTGAGTCACATTAGCGATCTTGACGAGACAATGTGATCGTCAACTACGGAGCGCCATCGCCATAGAAAGAGACGACATGGAGACGAGGCAGCTAGGGCAATGCGACTGGCTGGAGTTTGCTCCACTGCGAGGTTCGAGGAGCGCACAGTGTCCCTTTGCCGCGTAAGCTGTGGGGCGGGAACTTGAGCGATAAGGCGACCGCCGCAAAAAATTTGGAGGGCTGCATCCGATTGGTCTCGGAGCTAGGTGTTATACTGCTCGTCCAAGCTTAGCTCCGATCAGGGGCCGCGTGCAGTAAACCCGGCTCCCCAAAACACGTATGGACTGGGATCCATCCCTTCGCCGCTGCACCCGGCCCCAGCGGACCTCTTACACGTGCGCCGGTCATATTGCACGCTCCAGTGTTCAGCAAGGCTCAACGTCACGGCAACTATACTGATGAATAGATCTTGTGCGTTTACATGCCCTATATAGCTTAAAGCCATACCTCAGGACCTTAATGGTGCGGTTCCTGCACACTAATTTCAACGTATGGTGCGAAATGGGCCGGCAGTAAAGAAAAGAGGAAAAGGGTCTGTTGAAAACGCTCGGATTAAGGGCAATGCGTTTGTGCCAAGGCAATTAGGAGCCGAGGTGGGTGTTTGAGTTCGTGTCCATCGCACGAATCGAGCGAATCGCGGACTCTGGCACCAGTCCCAGCGCGAAGACGGCGAGAGAGTGCAGCAAATTTAGGGGAGCTAAACAGCTTGCTGCGGGCGGGAAAAATTGCAGCTGCTGCAGCAAAGGTCCCAGTGGATTACGTGACTACTTGAACTCTCCCCTGTGTTCTCTGCCGCGAAAGGCCAGAGCACAGACGATTAGAGAACGGCGCCTGGCTCGGCTCCAAATCCCAAGAAGAAGGTGAGAGCCCTAGGACTAAGCCTTGGAGGGAGAGGGACTCCGGAGTGGGTGAGCCAATCATATTGTGGCAAAGTTTGAATGCATCAGATCACAGTAATCATAAGCCGCTGTTCAGGCGAGAGAGCGCAGGCGAAGGCATCAATTCGAAGCGGTTTAAAGGACCGAGTTCAAGTTGTCCGTAGACCGTCCCAGTGCTCTTGTCGGGCGCTTTCCCATGCACGGAAGTGCCACACTTGCGATTGTCCCTTGGGAGTTTGTCCTATAGAGCGAAGAGAGACGTTCACACGACTTCTGCCTGGGTAGTTGATGCTTTTGAATGATCAAAGAGGTCTTCCTTTCATAGGTTCGCGCCGATGATGACCATTAACCTTCGAACTTTACTATTCTTTTGAATTTTCTTTTGATTTGAATGATTTCAGTTTGTTCATGGCGGCTTGGGTGAACCATTTTCCGTTGTTCACGGAATCTACTTTGCCCATTGGCGTTTCACTTTATATTCGGCTCAGTGTCATAGGCCATTCATGTAAGCCGAATGTGACTTGTGTGTTTCGGTGAGTATTCTTTTTAGGGTGTATGATGGCTTTGATATGGTGACTTGTTAGCAGGGCCAACCGCCCGTTACGCAATGATCAACGGGGGTGGGGTCGCAAGCTAAAGTATCAGTAAGAAAAATCTGAGGGGGTCAAGCAGGAAAGGACAGGATTCCAACCACCACTGTGACTGCTCATCACAGACGATGAAATGGCGCATTCCAGAGCACGAGATCTTGTAAATCACTTCGCATCCCAGTCAGCACGGGAAAATAAGTTTTTACAGGGAAATCCCGAGACAAAATGATAGGGAAGGAGAGTGCAACAAATTTGGGGGATTGACTATTCGAGTCTAGTCGAAAATTTCGGAAAAAATTACTTCTGGAGTTTTTTAGGAAAAGCTAGCGTAGCTACAATGTGCTGTGCTGGCTCCTCAATTTCTTCACACGTTGGGGGGGGGGGGGAGGGGGGAGGGGAACCGCGGCAAGTGCGGTCGAGTTGATAGTTTCGGGAACGGTACGGTCTGTTGAAAACGCCTCATCCAGGGTCAACCCTACGTTGTTACTAGTAACAACGGGGGGGTCGTACCTGGTTGAGTTTGTAGGAGGGGGGTCGTATCCGCTTCAGTCGCTGAAATACATGTGAGTTTGTGGTGAAAGTGGAGTTTTCACGAGTAGTAGGCTAGGTGAGTTGGGAGCGCATGGGAGAAAAATTCGCCGTTTCAGCATACCCCCCCCCCCCCCCAAGGGTCGAAAAGGGGTCATACCAAGTCCACCTTGGGGGAGGGGAGTCGTAAAATTTTTTGAAAAATTAACAATGATAGGACTGACCCTGGCCCCATCAGCACAATTCGCGGGACTATCAACTCGGCCGCGCTTGCCGCGGTCGCACCCAAAAGTGTGAAGGAAGTGGGGGAGCCGCTACGAAGCATTGATCTGTTAAGTTTCGATGCTTTTTACTGCTTCTCGTTACACTTATTTTGAAGGTATTGTGTGGTTGCCTTGGAATCAGTTTTTCTCTGTTTCTTTTTATATATTGTACATATGAATTCGCGAAATCACATCGGCATGTATAAAAATAGAAAAAAAAGTTCCAGAAACAAATATTTGAAAAAAATTGGCTTAGGGATATCATGACACTCCATTGGTGTAACGCTGCCAGTATGCAGAAAATGCCCCAAATTTCACGCGGCCTTGAAACGGATAAGCGTTGACAGCTGAAATCAAATACACTGCATGGAGTGTCTCCTGTGACTTCAACTTTATTGGACCATTAATCGGGGTTCATGAGACAATAAGCAGGTTGCTCCAGGGTACTACTGCAATCATGGTACCAACTGATTTGTCGCATGTACCGCATTCTCTGAATGAAGCTAGGCGTTCATACACACTTCCCTCTCGAACCCAGAAAAATGCGTCGCGAAATCTTGAAGGTAAATTTGTTCCTTTTTTGCCTTTGAAAGTTAGCTTATATATTCGTGATATCTATTTAGAAAAAATTCAACATCAGCTGCGAATGTGAGGGATGTCTCGATGAGGAGAGGAACGACCGAATGGAAGGCTGGCGCTGCCTGGAATGCGAGGATGGATGGCTGCCACCACATGTCAACGCAAAATGCTCTAGGTAAAGAAGTTGTCTACGAGGAGGTCAACAAGTCCTAAGGGACGGGTAGAGGTAATCTCTTATTGGCCAATGGCAAATCGATCAACAAACGCTCTCGAATAGTGTTCTCTGCAACCGTGCCTTCATCCCAGGCCTCATTGATTCCGAGAACAGATGCAGAAGCACTGAGTTAAGACTGCATATTTTCTTCGAATAATAATCAGCAAAAAATGAAAGAGCCATGAGCCTGAAAAAAAGGCGGATTATTTTTGCTCAACCCCATAAATGACGTAATTGCCACGGAAGGCGACCTTCAAGTGAGCTAGGTACTTGTATAGGTAGACCAAGGTGGGACCTATATCGAATTTTTTACAGTTTCATAATTTGTGGTTCAAGAATTTTGCTGCAATAAATGGAAGTGAGTACCAATCATGCCTAATATTATAATAACCAGTTGGCGCAGCCGCGTTGCGCGCGCAACACAGTTCTGCGGCGATATGGGGTGATGCTTCGTAAATACCCAATTTGGCCGACTAAACTACGAATATTTGACCCAGGTTCTATCCGCTCCATAATTAATAGCTCTTAACCTCTCCTTCTTCGCAACTATTATCCGCTTTTTCCCGGTCTCCGGACTGCCTCTAGACCGATTTATAAATCTCGTCATGAACTCAGCCTATTTCGGTGCATCTCGACCCATCTTTTTCTCCTTGCTAATAGCTTCCGTTTCCCCGGTCTCTGAACTGACCCTGAGCAATCTATATGCTTGGCGGCCAACGCGGCCACTTTAGCGCATCCAACCACAAATAAAAATTGACTTCCCTCCCTTTGCCGGCCTCCATCTACTTTATTCCCAGTTCCTAGAGCTTCGTGGAACCACTTTATAGGTCTGGCAACAAACCCAGCCCACTTAGGTCATACCCCGCTCACCGAATGAAGATTGAATTCTCTCCCTTCGCTGGCTTCTATCCACCTTTTTTCGGTTTCCGGACTATCTCTGAACCGACTTTTAGTTTTGCAGCCGAGCTCCGCTCACTTTAGTCATGCTCCGCCTACCAAGACAGTTGACCTCCACTCCTCCACCCACCTCTTTCCACTATTTTCCCGGCCTCCGGGACTTCTTGGAGCCGAGTTATGAATTTTCGTCGCAAACTCCGCCCACTTTGGTCAAGCCCCGCCCACCGATGACAGCTGGCCTCCACTCCTCCACCCACCTCCATCCACCTTTTCCCGGCTCCCGGGACTTCTTGGAGCAAGAGCCAAGAGTTGTGGGTTTTCGTCGCAAACTCCGCCCACTTTGGTCATGCCCCGCCCACTTACAGCAGTTTCCCTCGCTTCCATCGCAGACCTCTATCCACATTTTTCCCAAGCTCCAGAACTTCTTAGAACCGAGTTTTAGGTCTGGCAGAGGGGTTATGAAGTTTCTGGCAAACTCCGCCCACTTTGATGCAAACACTGACTGCCAAGGGCAATCAAACTCCTTCTCTCCACCCACCTCCATCCACCTTTTCCCAGTCTCCGAAACTTCTTGGAGCCGAGTTATGGATTTTCGTCGCAAACTCCGCCCACTTTGGTTGTGCCCCGCCCACCGATGACAGGTGGCCTTCACTCCTCCACCCACCTCCATCCACCTTTTTCCGGCTCATCTAGACTTCCCCGGCCCGAATTATGTGGACTTGTAGAAAACGCTGTACGATATGTACTCTTCAGCGCGCCCCGCCCATTGGGCGGGCCTCCGCCCACGTCATGTATGCTGGGAAACACCTTAGACATTGCTCCCCTACACCAATTTGTTTTCTGCTCTGTAGGCTTTCTCCCAACCGAGTTATCAATCCTTTCATAAGCACTGCTTTTTTGGAGAACGCCCCGCCCACCGGGGTGGCTCTCTCTGATTCGATCAGACTTACCAATACACACCTTACCCTACTTTTCTTCCCTGTTTCGAGGCTGTTTTGTAGAGAATTTGAAAATCTCGGTCGTCAGTACACTTCATTTCGACGCACGCCACGCCCACTGTGGGCGGGGCTCCGCTTAGCTGATGTGTGTTTTTACTTCTCGAGACCTGGGCCCACCCATCCCACACTTGACCCGGTCTCCTCCAGGCGGATCCCGAGGAGCTAGGGAAATTTCGTGACAGACATACAGACGACAGACGAAGCGCTTTATAGTATGTTAAGATACAGTACGGTGCAAAATCATAAGGCACCTCCAAAAAGTATGAATCTAGACGTCGTTAATCGCAACCTATAAAATCAGAGCCGTCCTTGTTGAAACGCATACCCACAAGTTTATCACCGTTTAAATCCGATAAGTTTCTCCGTTTTTTTTAGACTTTGTTTTTTTGGGAGCGGTGCGGAAACCATAGGAGACACCAGAATTTCCCGCACTGCTTGAATTTTTTTATCGTAAACAGGCAACGTAGTAGCATTTAATTGGTGTATGGCAACTCTACTAGAGTTACAGTTTTGAGCTGCTCCCCTCCACTCCGCGACGGAAAGCCAGACGTTGCTTTGACACGCGCCTGATGGCTCTATCATGACCGTGGAAGTCATTTTTGGGAAAAATTCAATTTAACACATTGACGACAATGCGAGTTTTGGCTTTTTTGGCCACGTGGGACCGCGGCGATTTTGCGGGCGCGGCCGCCTCAGGTCGTTCAAGCAGATTTTGAGTGATAAATACATAAATAATGATCAATACAAAACCAGATCAGTAAATTGTAATGAGCACAACCTACCCGGGGTACAGTAGTGGAATTTCGATCGAATGGCGTGGAATTACAATGAAAAAGTGAAAATTTTTCATAACTAGCAGCAATGGACCTCAAAAGCAATTTTGTGTTGATTATTTCAATCAAAACACACATATTGCCATCAATAAGGTTCCGTATCTACTTCTACTACTATTTAAATCTTCACATTCATAAAAAGAAAAAGTAAACGAAAAGTTTTTTAACTGAAGATTTCGTATGGTTCACAAATCCTCCTCTAAATCAGAGCATACGTAACCATTCTATGTCCCACTATGTTTGCAGCTACATCAAGGTCTCTTCCAGGAATAAATACAAGAAACTTCTAAGAATCAGGCGTGCGCGAAAAAAATGAGTGTAATGGGTGCGGGGGATATATATCCCGCACGGTCCGACATGGCCTGCAATGCGCGGGATATATATCCCCCGCGTTGTCGTCAATGTGTTAAAAAAAGCGTACGTAGCTCGTACTCCATACTCTTCCGAATAATAGAAATAGGAGAGCCTCAGGGCAAACAACAGAACCTTTCGAGAAGGATTGGCGCATAACCTCAAAGTACATAGAACAGCACAGTACATGAACATCACCATGCGTTCGTCAGCTCTACGACAGAAGGCGGATAAAACGAAACCATCGGTAAAATCATTGATATGGACAACTAGCGTAGGGTCCTGCGAAGCGTGCTGCCATGCTCGTTAGGCGTTCTGACTGAAACCAGAGAAGAGAAATCTAACGAAAGACTGGGCCAAGGCTGGGCTTTGTTGAGCAAATTTTCATTCAAGATTATAGTATTTTGTTCCTTTCAGACCGCTTTTTCTTGGTAACAAGGAGTTTGATGATGCAGATTACGTTGTTCATTAGTAGAGAAATGTAGGCCACGATATTCTTTCGACGAAATGTTTGTGATGATTTCCTAAAGATGTGAGGATGAGTAATCTCATCCTTAGTCCCAAACCAAAAGTTTTTCGCAGCTGGAATGAGTTCACTAGGGCACAGAAAAGCCGCAGAAGTCCGTCTGCCATCCTTTTGTCCATGGATTTCGCGTGAAGGTCTACCTTTTTGACAAGTAGCGCACCTTGCATGCGAAGCTCCAATGAACCTGTGGTTACAAACTAGCTTAACACGTTGACGACCGTGTGGTATGATGTCATACCACACTCTTTCGGCCACGTGGGACCGTGTGACATGATGTCATGTCACAGTCTTTTTTAAGCTGGTTTTCAAACATTTTAGGTAACTTATTTACGTGATGTATGCGCCATACTTAGGCATTGTTACAAAAGGCGTGGTCCCTGGAAAGAAGCTTCGGTTGATGGGCTATCGAGTTTTTCTAAAAATGTTTGAATAATGATCAAATCACAGGAATCGCTAAAATGGCCAAAATCGCATAATCGGAGACCTACCACACAAGAAAGATAACAAATACACACTTCCTGAGAAAAAGGAGTTCTCGTGGGACCGTGTGACATGATGTCATGTCACACTCGCGCGGTCAAAATAATGCGCGCGGTCCCACACGCCAGACAGCGAAAAATAGCGCGGTCGTCAACGTGTTAATGTATCTAACAGAATGGCCAGTAAGGAGTGCGCGTCTGAAATTTGTCGAGACTCGGAGAACCTTTGTTAGCAATGGCTGCGAAAATACAAGATCAACACAATTTCAAAGTTGAAGCAACGGATTCCCCACTGATGAGCACCACTTTGATTTAAATATGTATAAAAATTTGCGGCAGCGTTTCTTCTGTATGGATAGAGTAATTCTGCTGAGTGGTTTCTTTTGGAATACTAGAGCAATAAGATTCGGGCGTATCCTGTATTTTTAAGGTTTTGAAGGAGGGTGTCCTATGATTTTGCACTTGCTCCAAAATTAGAAAATTCCGTTTAAAAGGGGAAAACTAATCGGATAACCTGGTATTTTGTGAGTGTAGGTTTTTTATAAAGATGGTTCTGATTTTACAGGTTGCTATGAATGACGATTCCTAAAGCCGAGATATTCATGTTTTTTTTTTGGGGGGGGGGGGGGGGGGGGGGGGAGGTGTCCTATGATTTTGCACCGCACTGTAAATATGTAGGAGCTGTGCTCGGCTATTGGTTTACGTTCGATATTTCCCATAGCTGATGATTATCAAATACTATTATAGGTGGATGGGCATATCGCGGCATTTATCTCGAAGCTGTGCCGCAAGTGAAGCGCTGCCTATTCTAGCGTTTAAGATTATGAATGATAATGTTGAATTAAAAAGAGGCTTGAAGTGGCTAACCAGGTGAGCTTAGAACAAATATTACTACTGGATTTGTTGACAATATTTTTATCAGACTTTCCCTATTCTTGACGGCGCTCTGTACAAATTCAATGTGCTCCGGTTGGCTAATCTCGAAGTGTTTTACGCAAACGCGTTCAAGGAAATGAAGTGGGTTGATTTTTCTACTTCTGAAGATCTCGAGCACTGTACTTGGAATTCAGCCTGGAACATATGTTGAAGTATGGGAATGAAATACTGTCGCTACGAGAACAGTATCTCAATAAAGATGACTTCGCACTTTTCTACCAGAGATTTGGTTTGACGCAAATTCGCAATTTAGTTGAGGATCGGAATAATCTCCAGCGAGTATCCAGTGACTTACAAGAGGTAGGTCCTGTTTAAATTCAGTCGAGCTTTTATTCCATCCAAGCATCGGTTCATGTATCATCAGATAGCTGTGGGCAGAGTCAACCGTGCGTTGCGCAGATTTCAAAATTTTCACGACCACAGCGCCTTGGAAGGGTATCAGTACTACTCTCCGTATTAGCTATGGTGTCTCTTTATATAATTTTTGGCACTATTTACCCTTTACTGCCCCACTCCTCGAGAACTGAGCCGGGTTTTTATCGAAATTTGTCCATGACTGTGGATTCGGCTAGAAACTTGCCTTCAGGGGTAATTCAACATATTCGTTTACCGCTAGAACGCCTGGCGCTCGCGCCAGAAGCGCCGGCGCCAAAAGGCGCCAGAACATCTCGGATCACCAAATTCGCTGGAAACTTGTCTTCAGAGGTACTTTGACCCGTAGAACATGAATATCACATTAGTTCGTTGCGAGTGAGCCTGTAGCCTGCGCTACGGCGCCCGCGCAAAACTGTTGTGATAGCGCCGGCGCCTGTGGCGCGGGCGCCAAGCGTTTCGCGCTAAACCGGTGTGATATTCGTGTTCTACGGGTCGAATACCCCTGAACAAGTTTCTAGCCAAATCCTTAGTCATGGACGAATTTCGATCAAAATCCGGCTCAGTTCTTGAGGAGTGGGGCAGTAAAGGGTAAATAGTGCCAATTTTTGTGTCCTCATAGATGCATGGGCCATTACC
>MU871311.1:0-18194 GCA_036418205.1 Ostertagia ostertagi
CTAACGAAGGAGGTGGACATCACGGTCGGGGTGCACCAAGGTCAGCTCTGAGCCCGTTCCTCTTCCTCCTAACACTAGATGGCCTGGTGAAGGGGCTCATGGAGGGACCACTTGAAGACTATCCTCTATGCTGACGACGTCGCCTTGATAGCCGATAGTAGAGAGGAACTTCAAACCAAGGTGCAGAAATGGCAGAAAGTCCTGACAGAAGGTGGGCTACGGCTAAATGTCAAGAAGACCAGTCCTGAGCTCCGAAGAGGGTGCAGAGCCGATCGTAGACGGCCATGGTGAGACCATCGAAAGAGTGGAGGACTTCCGCTACCTTGGAAGCCTGGCAGCCGATGGTGGTGTGGATCAGGCGGTGAAGGCTCGGGTCAACGCTGCATGGATGAAATGGAGGGAGTCCACTGGAATCCTCTGCGATCGAAGGTGCTCCAGAACGCTCAAAGGGAAGGTGTACCGGACAGTGGTAAGGCCTGCGATGCTCTACGGCAGCGAGTGCTGGCCCCTGAACAAGAATCACGAAAGGCAGCTTCACTCCGCCGAAATGAGGATGCTGAGATGGGCCTGCGGCTGGACGCGGCTGGACAAGGTTAGAGAACGAGGACGTCAGAGCGGTCATGCAGACTGCCCCTGTCCAACTAAAGGTACGAGAACAGCGTCTGCGATGGTATGGGCATGTGCTAAGGAGGCCACAGGACCATCCGATAAGAACAGCGATGGACTTCGAAGTACAAGGCAAGCGACCGCGAGGAGCCCCGAAGAAAAGGTGGAAAGACGTAATCAAGAAGGACCTAGGTGAGGTCGCGGCCACGATGGAAGATGCCCTGGACAGAGCAAAGTGGCGACGGCTGACAAAAACAGCGGACCCTGCGACTGCGCGGGACTAACGCTAGGGAGAAGAAGAAGAAGAAATGTTCCACAAAGCAATGCCTTTACTGGCAAAAAAAAAACAAAATAATTCAGCCGCCCAATTTCTATGAAGCAGAAATGTTCTTCATGACGAGCTTTCAAAAAGAAAAATCTACAAAAATCTTGAATGGGGAAAATCACACTGCCCGATCTCAACTGGTGCGCCTCGTCATAGTCTGAACTTCACATACATCGCACAAATTGCTGAATCTCACAAAATATTGGGTTGTTTGGGTTAATTCTGCAGATTTATGATCCTTAAAATCTGAATCACATCTCGCGTCCAAAACAAGCAGTATCCCATATATTTTGCCCAAGTAGGTCCAATACTCCGGTGTTGAAGGTGCTTATGGTTCATAAGCGAAGAACTCGCAACACCACCCTCACCCTCACTACCTTCATGTTAGGCGTCGCGTGACCATTCAATCGTGTGCGGCTAGGTCGCCGTGCAGCCCGCAGCTCGCAAAGCGCACGTGGCCGTATTAGAATTCAGGGTTCTAGGGGAATGCGAACACGTGTTTTGGATCCCTCGCAGGGGTGAATATCGCTTGAGGATTCCTCAACGGCACGTCGAGGATTCTCTGCCCGATCAGAGACGATCTCTCGCGCGGACATTCACACTCGCCATGCCGTGCCGTCTGTGCTCTCCGCGCGGATGTTCACTCTCGGCACTACTCTCGCATGGTAGAGAGCTATGGTCGAGGATTTCCTCGACCGTTATTCACCCTGCTCACTGCCCCTAGTTACGAGATCCTTTCCTTTGCCATTATTACAAACTTATTCTGTCATACTGATGTTAATGCCTTCCTCACCGTTCCACTGCGTCTTGGAACGTAATATTTTTCCGATTTAGCCAGATTATCGCTCTGTGATAACAATTCAGGCAGTTGATCAATAAAAATCTCATCATTGTTCAAAGGACAACTTCGCACGAGCTCTGTACAGTGGGGCTTAAAGGCAAAAGTCGGGCTCAATAAGGGGGTATTATGGCGATTGAAACTGAGTATAGAGATGCGAAGTAGAACGACAGTGGAGAAAAAACTGAGAAAAACCGTCGACAAGGCCGTTAACAAAACCCTCTTTCCCACTAGCAGTGAAGGAGGCTGGCTTGGGAAAGAGGCACGTACAAACAAGTTTTCTGAAGATATCAGTCGTTTCCACGGATCTCTTTCACTGAGGGTCCTCTCTCACTGAAAGATCTCGAGCCGGTTGGTGGCGAGGCTACGTGGCGCGACCCCAGGTGGCGGATAGGGGGTAAATCGCGGACCAAAAGCCACCATGTACTTGCCCTGAGACGCAGGTGGATTCAGGGGATGGACTCCCTGTTTCTGTAGTGCTGTGTTGATTCATACCAGCTGTCTCCACTCAGGCGCATCCATGCATGCTTGCGTGTGTGGTGCGCTCTGTGTGTGTGCGGTTGGTATCCTGCATGTCGGCACAGCCAAAAGCTTGCATTCAAGTGACTGGGAAGTACATGGGAGGCGATTCGGGGCCGCCTCCAAGAAATAAGCCCCTTGTTCCGCTCCAGGATAGCGTGGCTAACTACCTGGAGGTCTATCCTAGCCCGCACGACAGCCTGGCAAGCTACTCGTGTGCCTTCAATATGCCGAAAACAGCAATATGGATGGGCCTCATTCCCCTGAACCTGAGGGAGCCCCCAATACGGCAGCGTTGGGTAGGACCGCTCGGGAGAGGCTGCTAGAATCTCAGGGCCCGGATAGGCTGCCTAAACGAAGAAGGACTAAGATGGCGATCTGTACTTTCAACGCACGAACGCTTGCATCCGAAGCTCACATCGAAGATCTGATGATGCAGGCCAGGAAGATCAAGTACGACGTCATCGGACTGACCGAGACGAGAAGGCACCGCCCGCTACACGCCGTTTTCGATACTGGAGAAGAACTGTTCCTTGGAACATGCGACAGCAGAGGCGTTGGCGGTGTGGGTGTCCTCGTCAACACGCACTTGGCCATAAACATCGATTCGTACGAAAGCCTTACGACCCGAATCGGACGTTTGAGATTGAGAAGATGTGGTTCAACTCCTGCTTTGACAATCTTCGTCGCCTACGCACCAACATCGAGCTACGACGAGGAGGAACACGAAGCATTTTATATGGAATTGGAGAAGTTCTACAGGGAAGATCATACCTTCTTCAAGGTCATCGTCGGCGCAAGATTGGCCCGAGAAGAACGGCTGAAGAACTTCACATCGGTACTCACGGAATGGATTGGAATGAGCAGGGCGAAAGACTGTCTGAGTTTATCATGTCGACCAATACCATCCATGGTAACTCGCAGTTCCAGAAGCCCTCTCACCTTCGCTGGACTTGGGAGTCACCTGATGGACAGTTCCATAACGAGATAGACCACATCATCTTCAATCGAAGGTTTTGCCTGACCGACGTCGCTGTTGTTCCAAAGTTCTACACGGGATCGGACCATCGTCTCCTCCGCGCAAGATTCCACTTCTCGATGCGTGTTGAGAGAGCAGCAAAGTTCAGGAAGCGAAGTCCCAGGACAGTCATCAACTGGGACCACTTCGCTTCCCTCGTCAGCTTATGGGAGGATTCCGTCATCGAAAACATCGACGAGGAGTACTATCGGCTCGTTGAACATCTTCACGATTGTGGCAAGAAGGCAGAGAGTTTGAAAGTCACCAAGGGACGTCTGTCTCCGGAAACTCTCGAACTGATACGCCAGCGTGGAGCCGCACGAGCTGCAGGCAATCACCACTCACGTCCGAGCTTGCGAAGCTATGCAGAGAGGCGATAAAGGAAGATCTCAAGGAGCGAAGAGCAGCAGTATTAGCTGAAGCAGCAGAGGCTGGGAGGAGCATCCGCAATGCCCGCCGAAGCTATGCCAGCTACAAGACCAAGATGACCTGCCTCCGACGTCCAGGATGGAACAGTTACTGCATCCCGAAGGGCAATGGAGAAAGTCATCCACGACTTCTACTCGGATCTCTTCGATAGCCATGTCCATCTGCCTACTTATCAACCGCAAGAGGATGGATACGTTGTCCCCTCAGTTCTCTCTTCCGAAGTCCGACACGCCATCAAGTCGGTGAAGAATTGTACAGCGCCCGGTCTCGACAGGGTTAAACCGGGAACATCTGAAGAACGCACCGCCAGTTATCATCAAAACTCTGGCTCGACTCTTCACGCGCTACCTGTCGGAATGCAAGGTACCCACTCCGTGGAAAACCAGCAGGACCGTGTTGCTGTACAAGAAGGGAGACTTGGACGACATTGGCAACTATCGCCCAATCTGCCTGCTGTCTGTCTACAAGCTATTCACTCGAGTCATCCTTAACAGGATCGGCAGAATACTAGATGAAGGACAGCCATGCGAGCAAGCAGGTTCCGAAGAGGGTTCAGCACGATCGACCATATCCACACGGTTACAAGACTCATTGAAGTTTCACGAGAGTACAAGATGCCGCTTTGTCTCACGTTCATCGACTTGAAGAAGGCCTTCGACTCTGTGGAGACAGAAGCGGTCATCGAAGCCTTGGGCAACCAGGGCGTCCCTACTCAGTACATCAAGATTCTTCGTGAGCTCTACAGCAACTTTACGACCAGGATCTCACCATTCTACAAGGAGGTCATCATCGACGTCAAGAGAGGGGTTCCGACAGGGCGACACCATCTCGCCCAAACTCTTCAGCGCCGCTCTCGAGAACGTCATGCGTCAACTGGAATGGGAAGACATGGGAGTGAAGGTCGACGGCCGGCAACTACACCACCTTCGTTTTGCTGACGACATCGTTCTTATAACGCCGAACATCGAGCAAGCGGAGCGAATGCTGGCTGATTTCGACTGCGCCTGTGGTAAGGTTGGTCTACAGCTGAACCTAACGAAGACGATGTTTATGAGAAACGGATTGGTTCCTGATGCCCCATTCACGCTCAACGGAACGAACATCACCGAATGCTCCAGCTACGTGTACCTAGGTCGGGAAATCAATATGATGAACGATCTAGCTCCAGAGCTGAGCAGGAGGAAACGAGCGGCTTGGGGAGCGTACAAGAACATCGAGGGAGTAGTGAAGAAGACGAAGAACATCCGGCTCCGTGCCCACCTCTTCGATTCCGCTGTCCTTCCTGCCCTAACCTACGCCTCAGAGACTTGGACTCTGCGCAGGCAGGACGAGCATGCGGTCAGCGTTATCCAACGCGCTGTCGAGAGGACGATGCTAGGAGTAACCCTATACACGCAAGTGCAGAGGGGAATCCGGAGTGCCGAACTACGCCAACGATCGAAGATCAGGGACGCTGCCGTTTTCGCCAAGGAATCGAAGATAAGGTGGGCCGGACACGTCATGCGATTTTGCGATGACCGTTGGACCAGAGCGGTTACGACTGGATCCCTCGGGACGTCAAACGAACACCTGGACGACCGCCGGCCCGATGGTCAGACTTCTTCACGAAAGCTCTGAACGAAAGGAATGATGGACTTCGTGTCCCTCGAGCAAGGAGGATCCACTGGACCACCCTAGCACGCGACAGGGACGAATGGAGACGTTGCTGGCGCCCGCTCGAGCAATTCGATGATCAACGGGACGACAGGTGATACAGGTGATATCAGTCGTTCTATCGGTTGATACGGCAATCAACCTAGCTGATTTCACACGTTATGCCAGCCATGCACCACATCCCGAGGTGGGCGGTCGTAGCGGGGCCAGGCGGCGATAGCGCATAGTACATGCCCTGGGGCCTTATTACTGCGCCGTTTCGGGTTTTGAGTGTGGGAACATCTCTACGGGTGCGTAACCAAGTACAGGCATGACCGAAAGGGTTGGTTTGATTCAATCTAATCCGACCTTTGCGTTTAAAATAACTGCGACATGGTGACTCCTGTTGGCTCACTGAGAAATTTGGTCTTCCAGTATCTACCCCACAGCAGGGTATGCACAAGATCGCTTTAAGCCAAGACCCATACAAAAATCATCGCACCGTTGCGCGCGACGCTGCCCGCCGCGTGACCTCATAGGCCAACGATTGAATTGACGGTCCCCCATGTTAGGCTTCAAAGCTTGCTCTTCAAAAAGACACGAGACCGTGAGTCGAAAAATAAACACGGGTAGGCAATAGGTCTACACTGTCTAAATATTTGCAGCTTAGTTTTGTAGCTCGGCTACTTTAACTTGTGCACGGTTGGAAGGGCGAGACGAAGCTGCGTAACAGTGGGGGAATTGTTGGCGTCACCCCCTTGTCGACTTCTTTGAGTTTTTCCCTTTAGCATACTGTATTCTGGGACCCATGATAGGTAGGCTTATCAAAGGCGCCCATTAAACCGTTTTTATGCGGACTTTGGTAAGATCCTCAGCGAATCTTAGCTCGAATTCCATGTACGCCGCCACATACCGTAGCCTTCCTGTTGAAGCGCTCATTGAAACACATTCCGGATCATGATGCACCGAGCGATTTTTTTGAGGACTGGGTATCGAAGGCTCAGATCAGATCATGTAGGGCGACAAGAACAAACACTCATGAAAATAGCCCACACTGCACCAACGCACATCAATCGGCGTGTCCAACAGGCCCACCGCCGCGGCGAAGCAAGAGACGCAGATGCGGCAAAGAGACGAGTTGCAGCGCGTGCTGTGCGATATGAGACGTAGTATGGTACACTCTCTTTAACCTGACGCCTAACCGCTACAGTATGCGCTGCGACTCGTCCCTTTGCCGCGTCTGCGTCTCTTGCTTCGCCGCGCGGTGGGCCTGTTGGGGGACACCCCAAGGCAAGACGATGCGACCAATTACACGGCCTCGTTAAGATTCTTCAAGGTGCCATCTGCAGTCACGTGTGCGATCTGCTAGTAAGCGACATATCCTTTTATTTCGTGGAATTATCAACGGAGCTACGACGAAGAGCGACCAAGTACACGATGGCTACATTGAATCACTGCTTACGGCTGGATGAACTAGGCAGTAAACGAAGTGGAAAATCTTTTGTTGAAGGAGCCGAGGTGTTCTCTTCCATAATATTTTTGGTTCACAACAATGAGAGCTTTTTAAACGTCGTAGGGACTTTTCGATCAGGTTGTTTTTCAGATTTAACTTTTTTATATGGATCTTGATACGACAATCTACCAACACAGCAAATCATTGACATTATCAACAGGATAGTGAAGTTCTGGATCATGGCTGTATACGTGCGGTGTCCAACTAGAGATAGCGCGGATCGAAGAGCCAAATTGCACTAGTCAGTGTCGACGCAACCAATCAGAAGTTCTCTATCTTTAGCGATAAGAGTATATGCTATGAGCGGATATGGATAAAAGCGATGGGGAGACCAAGACCAGGTTTGCCCTTGAAGGGTTCTTTCTTCCTCCCTTCAGGCGTATGGTGAAGATTACCGGACTTTTACAAGACGTTTGGGGGTGCTAACTTAGTTGGGGGGGGCACGCGGCGGCGCGGCAGTCTGCTCGCCTGGCATGTTCGGAAATCCGTGGGCCAGGGGGAGTGTAGGCAGTCTAGGGGGTGGGGGTGGGGGCAGTCACTTGACATGCGTGAAAAGCTGGAATGTTCGAGTTTACACTGTCTCGCTCGAGAGAGCCCAGGTGAGCAGACTGCCGCGCCGCCGCGTGGCCCCCCCCAACTAAGTTAGCACCGCGTTTGTTTATCCAGCAAGCAAAGAGGACAGCGAGATTCATCAATTTGTATCTCCGACTTTGAAAACTTTAGCAAATTTGCGAAATTTTTCTCGGCTTCTCATAAATGCCACAGTGACTAAATTTCATTAGCCGCTCCAAAACAGCTGCCGAATCGAATTGCTGCGAAAAGAAAAAGCAAAACACCCAATAGGATAACGTCCAACCCCCACAGCGCGGAAAGCCATCCCCAGAATCCTTCTACGACGGCTACTTCCCTGCTCACGTGGAAAGCCTCATAGTGCACGGTCAAACGAGCGTGCGCAGATTTTGAAAACAACTGCACACCCCTCCTACTCGCTAGGGAGTCTCGATACAAAACTTCCCACCCTTCAGCCTGGGAGACTCCCAGCAGACCACGCACACTCACATCGCAGTTGTTTCTATGGATTGATTCTGCGACAGTCGGCACACCCGAAACTCACTTATTGCCACGAAAGAAGGCCCGACGGACCAAATGGGAGGCTGTGGGCAGAGACGAGAAATATGTCTAGAAGAAAACTATAAATCCTCATTTTTTCTATGTTCACCTCGTTCTATTGAACGTTTTCTCTTGATCACGAACTCTTTAAACGTTGGACCCCTTTGCTTCGCCGCGACGACCTTCAGTCAATCAAAATAGTCAACTCCCCCCCCCCTTAAAAGTCCAAATATCCTTGGGTGAAACTGGACAGCGCACGAGTTGACCTGCTCCGTGTTGCGAATTGGGCGGCTATCTTGCGGTCCACGTGTGGAGCAGATTTAGGGACTTCACAGAATATTAACGCTTTATTCCTTGTTTCTTTTTGCCTTCGCAAGTTTTCGGTAACCTGTCGCGATATCTATTCCACTCTAGTACGGAAATACCACTCTCACTGCTACCTGTGTTAATCAATGAGTCACCGTTCACACGGTTTTCCCAGCGCTGTCACACTAAACAGTAGCGACCATGAACAGCGCACACACAAAGACTAAGAGAGCGGGAGAGTTCGTTCATCAGCAGGGGAGGGGGTGGGGTGTTTTGAAAATGCCTCGTATTCCGGAAACTACGACAATGGCACGCGACGACGAGACGACGCGTTACACTCCTCGACAGGATTTTGGCCCCTCGAAGGACAGATGCAGAGGTGTCCGCCCATGGCCTTTAGCAGACGGTCATGCATGCAATCGTAATCGTCGTCTCAATTCTCTCAGGTATGCATTCTATAAGTTCAGAATCTTTATTAGCTTTGTCATAGATCCAGTTCTTCCTGCCATCCATCAATGGCCTTTCTTTGACATCATCTTTTTCTCAGTTTCGCTCGTTCTCTGGTTTCACCATTTCGTTTCACTTTTTCCCCCTCTTTCACCTTTGTTACTTTTTCGCTTTCATCATCTGTGGAATGCGATTCGCATGGTTAAAGCAAATAGACGGGTCGAAGTTGATAAATCTTTTTTGTGGGTGCGGCGCGCATTCAACTTGCATTTAACTCCTGGGAAAAATTCTGAGGTGACTCGATATACAAAGAAGAGGCGGAACAGCCCCGAGTTTTTGTCTCTCTGTTCAAATCTGACTATTCAAGCGATTTCGGGTGACAGAAAACTTCATTGACCTGAGCAACAATTCCGCAACTGATCACGAACTGTCGGGATGAGGTACGGCCTGCTGAACCTCTATTCTGCAACCTCTCTAGTCCACTGCACGTATACGCAGAAACGCGCCCTGATTCGCTCAGTAACTAACTTGGCCACAGGGTAGCTGAATATCTGTGCTTCATTCTGTTTGGACTAATCCAAAAAGTAAGGTCAGATGGTTGGTGAACCGACGTGAGAGACGACAAAGGATGGGCAAGTGAGGCGAAAGAGCCATCGCAGTCTAGCTTCCTCCATATATTTTTTGTCAAAGGAACTTCACAACGCTCACTTTATCTACGATCCAATCTACGATTTCATAGCTTCATGAGCCTTTTTTGGATTTTATTCCATCTGAAATTAACGTCATCTACTGTAACAGGTGGGCCAAACTATGAGAGATGTGGTGGGTGGCGCACCGGTATAATTCACTTTTTTTCCGAGTCGCCTCCTATTTTTCACCTCCTTTCTGTGCATTATGCTGGGGGGTACGAGTGTCTTCTCCTAATGAAACCAATTTGGCATGCCGTTCCTGGAACTCTGAAATACCAATTATCGCTTGACGTAGCCTCAGGACGACACTCAACAGGGTCCATGCCCCTTACAGTCTGAACGCTCGTAAACGCTGCAGGTGCATCTATCAAATTCTGTTCGAATTATTCTATAAAGAGTTCAAGCTCTTCCCTGAAGTCTGGTGTTGTTCCGATCGAATGCTACTACTGCGTTTTTTAACACACAACGTCTTGATCCTCACAATTTTGGCCCATCCTGTAGAACGCTATTTCTTTGGATGTTCCGAGCTTTACTTCCTGGTCACGCTTTGAATTTTCAGGAACACGCTTGAAATAATAAGTTAATGACGGTCAAGGGGTTGGGCACAGTACGAGTAAAATTGCTCACTGTCCTTATTTCTGCGTGAGGAATCTCAAAGCTCGGTATACAATGAGTGATAAGAGCGCCACACAGTGATGACTGAGCTACGGATCGACCTGAATGTGGGAAGGAACGCAAAGGAAAACATCGAAAATGTTGAAATTAAGGGCCTTAATCTAGAGTAAGGTCGGGAGTGGTACGACGGCGAGACGTTGCGATCAAAAAGGGCAAAACACGCGAGAGAGGACTCCGTTCGAGAAACCACGCTGGCTCTACATCAAAGCAGTGGGTGGAAAGCGCCTGCAACGAGGCGTCGATGCGTGGCACTGCTAAGGATATAGGCGCCCTGACCGCCGCAATTTTTGCGACAAGCGGGAGCGGAGAGTCAAGTTAATATGCGGCGTTACAATTTCCCTACCACTTATTCTTCCACTGGTGAGCTACTTTGAGTTTGCTTAAAGGAAGCGATCACGCTGGCTTCCACGCTGGATTTGCTACCCTCGCGTTATCAATCGATAAGGTGTGAGGCAGTAATTGTTGGACGAGTGTAAGCCCATGGAAGATATGATACGATGAGATAAGAAGGTGCGGCTGCTTGATAAGAGGTGCACTCCAGAATGAAAACGGGACGATAACGATAACGGTATCATATCTAGCACGCTCTTATCGCACCCCTTTCCACATCGATAAGTCTTGGTTTTTGCTGAACGGAAGTGGATTTCGGCGCCTTATCACTCCGTTGATAAGGCGCCACTGCCACTGAAACTTCACGTGTTCTAACATTGGGCAGGACCCCTATCCACTCCAGTACACAGCTTTCCTTATCGTCCCTATGAGAATTATCGTGACCACTTCCTTTAAGTATTAATGTTTTACAGGGGAAAGACCTCTACCACGCATCCAACGACTTCCGCCTTCCGAAGACAGAAAGGTGGAGATAAAAGCTTCTTCTGCTTTCCTTCTTCACGTTTCTCTCTATTCAAGAGTGAAGTTTAGGATATTGGCCGTATTCATGGAAGGGATGTCATCGTTGAGGAACGCTTTTCGCTAATTTGCCAACTTCTTGCCTTCTTTCTGCAAAACAACTTGCACGATGTGAAGTGCTATCGGTGAGCTATCGAGTTCGCCGGGGAACATTAGGAAGGGCCTCTCAATCATCTAGTTCGCTAGACATGCTGAGGGCGTCGCACGTGAGAACACCGTAACAATAATGGTCACTGATGACTGTCTTTTGATCCTAAGTCGGCGGTTGGACTCAAAACTTCCCTGTCCTTGTTCGAACAGGTGCCAACACACGTGGACGGTCGCTGAGGTCAAAACTGCTGCTTTGGAACATTCGAGATATTTTTGAGCCACCTTTGGACAGCCCCTTTAAATGGAAAACCTTTCGGTCAGAACCAGTATTCACAATATTTGGAGGAGCAAGATGAATTCCTCTCATGATGAATATGAAGCTGTGCACGGATGTGGCAATGTGCTGTTCTCCCGGCTCAGAAGTGCTGAAAAAGGGCAACAACTCTGGCCTAGCAAGCCGCTTTGACCGCTGTCATTTTTTTTCTCGTCCACAGCATGCTGGCCTAAGGTGCACACTCGTCCGTTGTGCTCTCTCCCTGCACTCTTTACTACGTGCTCAGTCTATCACTGCCTCAGTATAATGTATATGCAGAAGCACATTTTTTTGTGATTCACTAGTGGTTAGTTGCCTAGAGACGGTTGCTTCAAGTTTGTAAGACCCCTCCCACCAGCGTTTCAGATAACGTCGTACTGATAGACGACCCTGCACCAAGAGCACACCTTTTTATGAAAAAACCTAATAGTGTCTTCTTACACGGACGAAACCTGAAGAATCTTCCACGTAAGCACTACCCTGTTGGTTGCCTTCCGTTTGAACTTAGCAAGGTGTGGTTTATCCCATATGAATGTGGAGACAAAACATCTTCTTGTTACTGACCCCCCCCCCTTCCTCTGTACACCATCGCATAACTGTGCCATATTTTCAAAGGTGAAATAGAAACAAAGCTCCTTGTTCAAGACCGGGTTTTTACAGCACTGCGCACATATAATGTATCTCTCCATTCATAGTGTACTCCGTAATACACATTCTGTTCGTACTGCTATTTGCTGGCTCTATTTTACCTCGACTGGTTTTTTATTATATCATATGTGGGCTGCTCGAGCTGCTAGAAAGGTGATAGCTCTATACCCAGTATGCGAATTTTGCGTCATAATGCTGCACTCATTTTTGGAATTACCAGACGAAATAGGGCGGAAGGGGTATAAGGACAAGTGGCGCTGCTCACCACGTTTCGATGACCAATTTTCGGATCGCACGCCATCTAGGCAAAAGTTTCCCGACCCTCCAGGGTCGATTCATTGATACTAGACGTGGGTAGGAGGGTAACAACTCACCTGGCTCTCCAAGTTGTGTAATGGCCGAATTTAATTTAAATGGAAATAGAATGCGTGGCGCATCCTAAAACAGGGATTGTTCAACGCCGAATGCTTTATCCTTTTAGCTTTCACAATTTTTTAATAAGCATTTTTGTTTTTTTGCCTTTTTTTACCCCCAAGCTTATTCGGAACACTCTTCAATAAAACGTACCTGTTGTCGCAAATCGAATCAATTCTACTGAATTTTTCTACGATTAGTGGCATAAAACGGTAATATCACGGCAAAGTTATTGAGGCATGAAGGTTCTCAACAAACTTCCCTGCAAACTCGTTTCATACCTCGCCCACGGCCGAGATGGCCTCGCATTTTCGGAATTCTCAACGAATATTTTGGGGGAACCTGATTCGAATCTTGATCATAACGAAACCAGCGGTTTAGCGCTGAAATGTGTGGAATGTTTCGAAATGGATGTAAAGAATTTTAAATCCTTGCGGGCAAGCTAAATCTTGATTATTGAAATTTTTCGTCAGTTTTGTATAAGAAATGTTCGGCCTATTTCCTTTCATATGGTTGAATAGTACTCATAGAGCACTCAAAATGTTCCTACTTTGACTCACTGCGTGTACCGGATTTCCTTCTAGCCGGACATGGAGGATTGCAATTAATGCTTAAAGCAACAATCCAGGAACGAATTCGGGTAAGGACCACCTATAATGACGTTGCAGGTGAGAAGTTGGTCAATGGAGAAAGAAAAAGTAGAAAAAAACGTCGGGCAGGGGCTTAGACAGGGACTCCCCCTGCCGTTTAGGGAGACGTGTGTTGGACGAGTTGTCCGAACCTGCCCGTAGTACATGCGCTCCAATTGCAACTGCTGGCAAATAGCCATGCATGCTTGCAAATACATAACTATTTGCCAGCAATCGAAATTGAAGCGCTTCAGTTGCGCTCTCATGGAATCGACCTGATACAGCGCGGCGGTCCCGCAACGACCGCTATTCGAGCAAGCGCTCTTCACAGCAGCAAGGAGGCGGGTCAACCGAGGCTCGGTTGACCCGCCCTTTTCGACGAACTTCGAGCCCTTCTCACGCATTTCAGAGGTGAGTTTTTACTTCAGTGACAGTTCCTTTCGACTTCACTTGGGCTGGGGCATGCTTCCACACCTCAGCTTTGGATTAGTTGAAACCCTCCCTGGACTGCTGCTTAGAAATACCTTCTACAGTTTAATGCTCAATATTTTTATGGTTTCACAGAGGTTTGGAGTGGAGTTGAATTAGATTACGCAACTTTCAAAGATGAAAGCTCAGAACATTGCTGGGCGCAACGATGAAGATGAGCCATCTACGAGTTTCCTTAAGGGGAGCTTTTACTAGACAAGAACGTCACCTCAAGGTTTCGTTTGTGGCTGAGGAATTATGGCACGTGCTTTCTTTGTGTTACATCGCCCACTAAGTACGGTAGATAACTTTCTTTCAGCTGTCTTGTTTCAGACATCGGATCCAGTTAATACAGGGGTGGCCAAAAAAAGAGACACTTGACTCCACATTTCAGACAGCATTAATCACACTTTGCTAGAATCAAATCGACTGCCCCCAACTCATTATTGAAGAGCACCTTCTAATCTATCTAAACCTTATACGACAGCCTTCTACACCGACGACATCAGAAGATTTTCCCACGGAAATATAGTTCGCGATACGAGCTCAACGGGGTCGTCGAGGTACCATAGACCATTACGACGTCCCTGAAACGATGGTCAAAAGTGGTTTTGCATAGTCACAGCTAATGTCTCGAGGAAGTTATTTAATCGTAATCCATTGAAGAAATCGTGAAGTAGCTTCAGGCCGGAGCGATTACGGTAAGCCTCGTTGAGCTCGACGGTGGCGGTAGATGACGTCATATTCTGGAGACGGCGGGGACACAGCGAAGGAGGGGCTGCTTCTGCTCACGGGGGAACACCTATGGAGTATTACGCCGTAGAACTTTCACTCACTACATAGGCACTCTGTGCGACGAAAAGTTCGATGATGTGCGCCATGGGCAAAGTGTCGTGCTTTTTTTCTGGCACCCTGCTATAGGTGATTGAGACCTTTTAAGCAGACGCGCATGCGACCCAGCTTCTAGATGATCTTGCTCAGATTTTTTAGTCCTAAGACTCGATGCGCTTTCTGATCTTCAACTTCTTTGTTTTCGAGCGCACCGCCACCGAAAAACGACAAAAATCTCTCTTTTTTCTCACTTAAAAATGTCTCTTCTTTCTAAATGCTTACTTCTTATGAAATCTGACATAGGAGAGCGCAAGCGGCTTTGGTGCCAGCTTTTTCTGGATTCCTATTACCTGCCTTCTTTCGTTCTCCAAACCCTTTGGGATTTTCGTTTTTTCCTTTGGGGGGGGATCCGTTTTCGGATTCTTCGGATTCTTTTATTCTCAAGGGACCGAGAATTTTTTTGGCACACAAAAAAACTAGATATCTTCTCTTATTCTTGAGTTCTTGCAAAGAAAGGACAGGGTGGTCAATATCCGGACAAGCTGATCCATCATTCTCTGGAGGAAGAATTGACGATAAGGACAAAAGCCGAAGAAGGGGAAAATTGCATGGATGGGAGACAGGCGGACCTCCTGAGGGTGCTGAACGACGCGCAATTTGGAAGCTGAGATTCGCCTCGGCATCCAGCGCGGCTCACTCTTGTGCGGTTGGCGGGGCACCAGCGACTATTTCGCCCGGTAGGTTCCATACGTGGTATTTGCGTGAGTGATTTAGATACAGCAGAGAGCGTTCGTGTTGAAGTTGGTCAGTCGATCCATGCGCACATCAAGGGAAGGAAGGGGCCCATTTTTTCGGGTTCTAAACATTCCAATAATTTCTTCTTATCCTGCTGTCACTGAACGACTCTACCCATGAGCTAACTTTCCATTCGTTAAATCTGCCTTGGTAAGTTTTTCCAATGAAAAATGTTTCACAACTTGTACCACTGTGGTGCAGTACTTGATCTTAGCTTTTCAGCAGTGGAAGCACAAATAAACCTGGGACAGTTCTCACTATTACCAGCACAGAATGGAGGATGGAATATGGGTATGAGCCAAGGTGCGAACATATTCGGTTTTCGGTGGACATCGTGCACTCGGAGATGCTTGGCAACAATGCAGGCAATTGGATTGAGCGGTATGCTGCTTACTTTTTCCAGGGATTCACTTTTAGGAATTAAAAGGTATGTGCAGGAACGGAGAACGCGATCGTAGCCAATGAACGAGTTGGTGTTGACTCTGGTCTGAACGCAGGAACGAATGGTCTCGGCTTGGGAAGCCTTTTACAGGTGAGCAAGCTGCCTGACGTCTTTGCACCACAGATCAATTGAAGAATGTTTTAGTTTGGAAGAACACTCAAGACTCTAATCCAATGCATCCTGGTGGCCAGCTTGGCAACTTCCTTGACAATATTAGGAGGTTCTTTGCTTCTCTAGGTAAGACTAAAGGTATAGGAAGGCAGCACCTGTTTTTCATGTTTGTTGGCAGTGATCCAAAATGGATCGACAGTTTGCCAAATGGTTCCCTTCTTCACAGATTTTTTACTCGAGCATTCTAATGAGTGTAGTGATTCAGTTCCTTCACCTGGACTTCTTCCACCTCAGCTGCCACCACCTCGACCACCACCACCACCAACACCTGTGGGACCATCGCAGTGGCAGCTGGGAGTGGAGTCACCCTCGCCATCACACCGAATCGGAACAGAAGGTGGATTCGGCACAGGCAAGACTATATAAGTATACTTAAAGGCATGCCCCAGGATCGCACTGGTGTGGCTCTTGCACACGAATGTGAATGTATCGGTGCCAAGTGGGCCGGCAGTGAAGAAAAAAGGAAAAGAATCCGTCGAAAACGCTCAGGTTGAGGGCTCACTCACCTTCCTAATTGGCTGTGCTAAAGGAACGAGAGACTAAGCGCGAAGAGGAGAGTATGGGGCGAGAGAGCGCATCAGATGAGAGAGCACCAGACAACGGCCTGATAAGAGAGCTCGTTCGCTGCAGCTCGAGCAGCTTACTTTGCAAGCCCAAAGCGTTCTTGTCGGTCGAATTCCGTGCACGTGAACGCCACATTTGTGATTGTCCCCTAGGGTTCTATACTTCTGACCGAAGAGAAGAGTTATAAAAAACCTCTGCCTGGGTTGTGCCTTTAAACAATATAAAGCGACGACCGTTCGCTATATCGGCTATTTCCCAAATTCTCAAAGGAAATAGAACTTTGAAGTCTAAGAACCATTAATGCCTGAAAATTCATTGTTGCGCCGCAAAGCAAACCCGAGAAACCCGTCTCTATTCCCGAACACCAATAAAATCCGCGCATGACGTAATCTTACCTTCGACCCCCAACAAGGTCGAGGTTCGATGTTCGTCACATATTATTCGATGTAAAAATCGGTTCTACGGAACAAAAACATCACGATCTCCTTGTTTGGCGTTTCCATTCGTAACGCAACTGTTGTGCACTCTTCTGAGTGCGTCCTTGACAAGAACGAGAACCGGCAAAAACTCATCAAAGCACCGGCGCTTGACGCACAATACATATGTTGGACTTTTACGATTGCTTACAGCATAGCATTATGCGTACGCTGGCCGGAAAAGTGGAATTATCAGGGAGATTTCTGATGATAGCAAAATCAAAGGAATAAGTCAGCTAATACGGAAGGGCGGAAGTGGTGTAGTGGCAAGTGGCACGCTTACCACGCGAGCGGTCCGGGATCAAATCCTGGGTCGTGAGTCGCCCGGGCCAACCAAGCCTTCCATCCCTCCGGGGTCGGTTAATTGGTACCAGACTTGTCTGGGAGGATAAAAACACTGACTTGTACATCGGCTGGCCCCGCAAGTCATTGTATGGTTATGGTCTACCGCAGATGGTTATGGTGCACGCTGCGTCGAATTTTCAAGCAGTTATTTAGTAATAATAAGTGGTACAATGGCTTCTGAAGTCAGCCTACGTACATACGCGTCTTTTCTTTTATCCTCTTACATGGTTAGAGAAGATTACGAACAATTTACCAACCGCGGAGGTATTGGATTGCCTATCTGCTCTGAAAGATACCGGAGCCATGATTGGGTTCCTGAGCCACGAATCGTGCGCCTAGCAAGTGACTCCACTTGCTACTATGTATTTAGATTACCTCCGCCCCGAAGTACCCGTATGTGATTCCAAAAATATGTAGTACACCTAGCGATTCTAGTTCACTATTACGGAAACGTTAGAAGGCATGCCCCAGGATCACATTGGTGTGGCTCTTGCACACGAATGCGAATGTATTGGTGCGAAATGGGCCGGCAGTAAAGAAAAAAGGAAAAGAATCCGTCGAAAACGCTTAGGTTAAGGGCTCACTCACCTTCCTAATCGGCTGTGCTAAGGGAATGAGAGACTAAGCGCGGAGAGGAGAGTATGAGGCGAGAGAGCGCTACAGATGAGAGAGCGCCAGACAACAGCCTGATAAGGGAAAAAATCTGCAGCTTCAGCAGCTTACTTTGATCACGAAAAATCACCCACCAAAGCAAAGCGAGAATGGACTGGTGCTTTTCGGCTCCTCCACTATTCAGCTCCTTTCACACTCCATCAGAGTGCTGGCCATACGAGTTAACGTAGCATGTTGCGCAGAAGAAATGGATTAATCCTGAGACTGCTTGTGTTCCAACCTTAGGAGTCGAAGTTTGCAAGCGCACAGTTGCTCCGATTCTTCGGAAAGACCTTCGAATATGCTTGAGAAATAACGAAGCTGACGATAAGGTAGGATCC
>MU871312.1:0-13070 GCA_036418205.1 Ostertagia ostertagi
TCATGAAGGAACTGTACAATTAAAAATAAATCACAGGGATAGCATCTTTCAATTTTAGCCTCGAAGGCACATGGGAAACTGAGAGAAAGTTATAGACTTTTGTTCGAGGAAAGATCAATGAATCAACCACTATGGCCCAAAAATAGCTGGCTTATTCCATGGGCGCTCATAAAAAATTCTGCGAGCATTCAAGAACGCCCAGAGAAACGCCATTGTGAAAGGGACTACCTGTTAGTATTCTCACGAAAACAAATTATGTAGTCGTCATATTGACAAAGCCTCATGATTCCCAAAACGTTTACATACCCGAGCCCCGAAAATTTCGCAAGAAATGGTAGAATAAGCCGCTTTTCGAGCAGACAGGGGAAGCAAGCCGCATGCAAGGGTTCTTCCGAATTCAAGGTTCACCCCTTCTTTCAAGAAAACCAATTTTGAAGAAAACTCGTCATTCTTGACCGTCCAACCCCATTGGGAACATTTGCTCGAGTAAATTCTTGGTCTAGCAGCCCTGTTAGGTCTAGCTGGCCTGGTTCAATAACTTACCTTGGAAATAAAGAAAGGTTGCCGACGCTGATTCACAGCAACTTCTTATTGCTACTTTTCAAAAAGTCAACGGAGTGCCGCCACAAGCCACGAGGGGTGCTTCTTCGTTCAATCGCAATGTATAGCCATGTAAAGGACGCCCAAGCCAGCCAGGCAATGCTATACATAGTCAATTTGTGAGGTGATTAATACTGTTGCTGCAGCTTCTGCTACTATCCCATAAATCAAGCACCACTGGGAGCATTACTAGCATGGTCATCACGAAATAGCGTCTCACTACTGAAACATTTGAAAAGGAACAACGGAACAATGCTACTCAGACTTACCTACGATATTGAAGAATACCGGCCAGATTAGAGGATCGAAATGGGCCGAACCAGCCACTTGAACAAACAGGCCACCAACACACGATACCACCAACGTGAACGCGATTTGCACACCAACCAGTGGTTTTGACTGAAATAAACAATCCACAAACATCAGCACAAAAAAGACGATAGAAGAGAAATCATTTAGAACGTGCCATATTTTGAAAATCATCTAGAAGTAACACTGAAAACTCTTTTTCATTCCCTTCTTTGAAGTAGGTCAGGAAGGTGTTTAAAGTAGCAAACAATTTTTTCCAACCCTTCGCTATTATCTGATTTTAGGCGCTATAGCAATATACGGGGCATTCTAGAGCTAAGTCTTGGAGGTGTCAGCAACTTCGAGGAGAGTGAAAATGGCTCACGCACGCTGGAGTCTCTCTCCCCCGGATGATGCTTACCAGGAAGGTCTTTCAGGGCGTGACAAGCTTTTTGAAAACGGTCTTTTGCATGATATAGGGGCAGATGCGGGAACCACAGAACCATGTTCAATTTTTCCTGAACGGCCCTCTGAATACCAGAAAGGAGGTCCCTAGTTCGATTCCTCGTGGTAACAAATTTTTGCATTTCGAGTTGACGTGCCAAAATTCGCGCAAAATGGAGTTAGAACCAACCAGAACAATCAGAACTCCATTTTGCGCGAATTTTGGAACGTCAACTCGAAATGCAAAAATTTGTCACCAAGAGGAATCGAACTAGGGACCCCCTTTTCTGGTATTCAGAGGGCCGTTCACGCCGTGAAGACCTTCCCTGGTTAGCACCGTACTTACAAAAAGGGCATGTTCAACGCTGTTTTGCATCGCCACCACAACGCCCCCGTATCTTGGAATAGCGCCTGATTTTCTTCACGCCAAGCTTGATTCAGGTGAAGAATGCATGCAGACCCTTACTAAGGTCGAACAAACAAAAGAAAGATTTGATGAATTAACCAGAATAAGACCTACAAGGTCAAGGAAAGGACAGAATCCGATGACGGAACCGAAAGTAATGATTTTCGGACTCGGCAGCTTATATAAGCTCTCAAAGGGATCAAAATCCATTATATTCCAATTCCGCATTGTCATGAATCGGGCGCTTATTGAAATCTTTTCGAACAATATCGCTTCGCGGAAATTCAACGACATCGAATGGTCCATAAAGGCCATAAAGGTCAAAAGATCTGAATAATATCCCAAAAATTTTAGCAAATGCGAGGGGCGTGGGGTGTTGGTGTTGTGTCTCGCTTTAGTAGAAAGACAGTCACAACGGATACGACCGGTAGCGCATTTCAGTCTGTGGCATGAAAAAGACTCCGTAAAAGGCTTAAAGGAATCTTCCACGGAAAAAGCTCCGCCTTCATTACCACAAAAAACCGATTCCTTAGGCCCCACGCCCCTCATGAGCATAGCAAAAAGAACGGAACATAAGCGTTAGTTTCGATAATACTAATCCTACACACAAGACAAAATGATCACTCTTTCCGTGGAAGATTCCTTTAAGGTATCGTTTTTGTGGTAATGAAGGCGGAGCTTTTTCCGTGGAAGATTCCTTCAAGAACTGCAACTCCAAGAGAGTGATTCAAAACATTCACATAGTCTTCGTGGAACTGTAGGAAAGTTTGTAAAACTTTGGGAGTTTGTCTGCCTTGGCTGTGGCTTATTACTCGTACGCAGTGTTGGGAGTATCAAAAAATAGTTAGAAAAGGCAAGCAACACTTCGTCGCATACATAAGAGGAAGACGGGTCAAGGGTAAAACCAATGCATGTGGGGACCACCATAACCAAAATCCCTAAATTTTTTCGTGGTGTTTTCTCCTATGGCTAGCACCCTCCTGACATAATTGGAGTAGGGAGCCAAAAGAAGCTATGGGAACAAAATATTAGGACGTTATCACAGGAAACTATGCCGTTACTCCAAGAAATGTTAAGAAAACGCTGGTGCGCGCGCACTCAAATCATTGGGCGAATCTACAACCTCGCCAGTCATTTTGACAGCAAGTTACAATTTTCATAACCGCTTCGAAAGCAAGGCCGGCTCTAACAGAGACCACGATTTATCAACCCTACGTTGTTACGAGTAACAACGGGGGGGGTCGTACCTGGTTGAGTTTGTAGGAGGGGGGGTCGTACCCACTTTAGTCGCTCGAAATCACGTGTGGGATTGAGGAGAAACTAAGATTTCGTGGGTAGTAGGTTGTGCGAGTAGAGGGCGCGCAAGATAAAAATTTGCCGTTTCAGCCGGCGTATATACCCCCCCCCCCCCCGCTTCGACGGCATTTTTGGGAGGAAAAAGTGGGCGGAGTTTGGTGAGTTGACGTGTGCAGAATCAAGTACTATAGCGATGATGTGTCGCCAAAAGGGGTCGTACCAAATCCACTACACCCCCACCTGGGGGAGGGGAGTCGTAGGAAAAGCATTTTGAAAATAACACCGATAGGGTCTTGACCCTGCTTTCTAGAGGATTTCAAGTATTTCCACGACCCAAAATACGATCGAAAAAGAGAAAGGGTCCCAAAACACTCGAATAATAAGTTGGTCAACCACGAAGTGCCTTCAGCGTGGTCGAATCGTCAGAGCATTATAGAAAAGTACTTCTATTCCGTTGCACGCTCAAAGCCAAAATTAAAAATGAACGCGTGCCTGCGAGATGATATCACTGAACAGGCTGGGGCACTCCATCTACCACAAGAATGCAACATTAAGCACCCACTAAGTCCTTTGCATAATTCTGTCACTTACACCGGGAAAAGTAGGAGTACCTGAACAACTTGCAGCAGATAATGGTTCAATTCGTGTTAGGGTAAGGCACGAGACTGCAACAAAGGAAAGATAAATGGCCTTAAAGGGGTTTCCTATGGGCTATTTCCCAGCCGAAAGCACCCAATTCCATTGCCGTTAACAGCCGAGACCACCCAGTTTCATCGTGTTCATTCAGTATTCGTTTGAATCCCAGAATCATACAAGGAATCTTTCAATGACGGCGATCTCCACCATATTTTTCCACTTGTAAGCGGTATTAAGAAATAGAATTTGATCCAAATAGCTTCACATTATATATACAGCAGTACTGAATGTATCTGCGCATTCCTCTTCAGGATATTTTTCACTACTAATCATTGCACTGTCTGGAATTTCATCAGTCATAAGCTCATTCTCAGGCTCCGAAAGTGTTATAGAAGCTGATGCACGTTATAACTCTCAAGCTGTTTTCTAATACCTGGTAGGCGTTGGCGCCAAAAGTGGCCAAAAAGCAGAACAGCGAAAGTATGCCGACGGAGACGAACAACCATCTGTAGCCTTTTGACAACGAACGAATCACCCACGACGAGAACGATGACGGTGACCAGTATGAGAGTGAGACGTTCGGAGCGTGTGCTGTGTACCTGCCAAGGAATGCATGGTCGGTAACCATACTCTCGTGGAACGTCGGATCAGTCAAAAACGAATTCCTACTGCGCTCTGCAAAATTCCTGCCCAGCGCACATTTTGTTCAGCCGTCACTACTTTCCTTCAACTTAAGGCCAAACGTTAACCTCAGATTTTGAGGCTCGCGAGATTTGCGCCCGTCCGAGTCAAGTCTCGACACTTCAATGATCATTTTCTACCATTCATCAGCTTCTTGTGTTACCATGAAAGGTTAGTGCACCTGTCGTTACAATACTGTACCCCAATGCTTAAGAACCCGTAACGCGGTCAACCGACACGTTGAATTTTCGAAAATTTCCTGACTCCCTTCGAACGTCTCTAATCTCCTTTCTCACCCCTCCACCCTTCCCTCATTACGTTACCTCCCATACACCATCACCTGCAGGGGTAGAGCTTTGGCCGGTTACCTCGACCAACGAAAACTACAGTACGATCTCTATCCAGATAAAAAAATAACTGACAGCCTAGTCGTTAAGGATTCCAAGAAATCAAGTTGGCGAGGCCAAGTATATACTGACATGGAAACTGCAAAAAAATGCCTAAAGAGGTTCCCGGCTGGAAAAGAAAATTCTCGGAATTAAGCGAGCTAGACTAACCTCCAATAGCTGATCCAAGATAGACTCGACTGAGGTTCGTAGAGTCCTTGCTCATGCTAACAAAGGTTTCCGGAAATGTTAGTGCAACCTAAATTTCACCATCAACTACTAAATGAGCTCGTTAAACGTCACGGTTAGAAAATTCTTTGAAGTGAAAAATCCAACGTATATACTATCATTTCTAATGTTTTCGGCAGAGTAATTCACCTTGTGTGGATAACTTGCAAAGCTCAAGCACTTGGAGTGGCTCGAAAGCGAAGGTGAAAACGCAATCAAAGAAGAAGCCACCAGATCCAGTCCCCACCACAGTTTCATCTCCCGCAATTCTAGGCGTTGCGACCGGCTGCGTCCAAGACGCCGTACAGCTCTTCCCTTCCTCGTGAACATCGCGCTGCGCTATAAGACTGGTTCTGTTTGTGAGGTGGATCATATTGGAGTATATTCATAAACGATACTGGCAACCGTTTTCTAAAGTTGAATTTATAAGGGACGTAGGATTTATGAGGCGCGGAGGATTGGGGGGGTAAAAAACTTTGCGACGCCACGCTTGACCCTAGTTGCCTGAAGCGCATACAACGTCAACCAGATTTCTTAGGCTCTGTTTGCGTGATTAATTGATTGATATCAAATCCGCATGAAGATTTGTGAGCATGCACAACAGCCGACCTCTGAGTTCATGTTTTGACCCTAAACACGCATCAGATGTCACTAATATTATGAACGGAAGTTGTATACATGGCGCACTGGTCAGTGCTGGGTAATTTGTCCTCACTCAGTCACTTTTATATTTTGCACACAAGGCATAACGAGATGTAGTAAAGGGAAAAAACAGCATAGCTTTCATCGAATAATTACATTGTCTAAATAAAATCCGACTCCAACATCCTAATATCACTCAGCGAGACTTTCTGATTATTTTGTCGACCATTTCTTTTCCATTCACATTCGCTGGACAAGTCTACCAAGACACTAAATACACTTTACAAAGAAAGCCCAACAAGCCAAAACGTGAAGCATTAGAAACTGATGGCGGATGGCACCTCTCGATTCCCAATAGGAAAGTTATCGAGTCGTTTTTTCAAAGCTGAATAGGCCAGTACAGCGTCCTTACGCAGGATTGTATCCCTTGCAACCCTGGAAAAGGAATAAGCTGCTTATTTCTAAACAATCCCAGTACTATAATTTCATTTACCTCGAAAATCGAACCGGGACGAAAATAGAGAAACCTACTTGTTCTCGAACAAAAACAGCATACGTGGATGTCAAGAAATTCAGTGGCCCCGTAAAGCAGATTACTGTAGTTGAACTCTCGTGGCGTTCGCTGGATACTGTATCCATTAGAGATGACGTCATCACCGTTTCCACCCAATACAGAAAATGGCATCGTTACGGTCATTTTGTTGCGGTGCAGAACAGGACCAATTAGAGAGACGCCGATACGAAAATCAGCGGTAGCAGCTGGAATTTACCTTGTATCAGTTTTAAAGGTGTATCTAGGCTAAGAAAAAAATAAAAAAAATGTCGAGAGAGAATTTGAATGTTCAGGAAGTATTAAAAAACACGAATCTGAAAATATCTCTTATAAAAAATGGTGTCATGTAACGAAAGAGGCCAAATTTTGCCTGCGGTACGGATGATTTCAAGAATGGTTTCGAAAGAAATAGTGATTATTCATCACGCCTGGTCCCGGCCAGCCTGGCTCTCTCGAAACTCTCTGAAATACTTTAAAGAATGACTGGTCTACACGATAGCGTTTGTTGGTTTGCCATGCTTTGGCCCAGATACACAGGGCACGCGAGTCCGCTTCGACAAAACGTAATGCAGATGCCGATAGATCACCGAGTTGAACAAGCTGAAACATTAAAGTGGATGGCCTCAAAGAACAGGCATAAAGTAACGGCTGAAGGAGGTGAAGTTCAGCTCTACACAGATTTCATACAACTTCCCGGAGGATCATTAAAAGTTAAGCCGAAAAACTTGATCGCGCTAATGAAGACCTCCTTTCGGGATGCGCCATCATTGACCTAATTGCTCATAACTCAAATGACTGTGGTCGGCTGTTCACAACGCTATCCGCAAGCAGAGCCGGCAACCACCACAAAAGTGGGAGAAAGAAATTCTTATGTGCTACACCTTCTAGTTCCTGCTCTCACTCACTCCCATCCGGGAAGTTAATTCGAACCGCATCTTGCTCCAGGTTACCATGCGTCAGCCTCTACCATCCGGCAAGACTGAGCTTGAGATGCCGCCATATTCCTTTAATTTATTTCGTTTATTTATGTACTTATTTATGATGTCATTTAGTCCTTCGTGAAGGACTCCTTACTGGATGAACACGTTAGTGTTTTCTAAAAGAGGAATGTTGAAAACTACTAAGGTATGACGAGGTTAAGGAGGCATTCATTAAAAAACGTTCACATGATTTATATGAAGGTCTTGAAAACTTGCACAGCTTCCACAACATTCTTGCATATTCTTACTGTAACTCTATGGCCCTTGCTCATATCCCTTCGCCCCCCTCGTCCTCCCCACCCTTTCCTTCCGCTCCATCCTGTTTCGAACCTTCCATGACACCACTTTGATGTTAAGTCGCGTATAACTTTCGTTAGACACTAATCGGTATAACTTTCGTTAACAGCAGGTCGCCACTTGCCGTGGAGGCCTCATTCTGTGCGTTTAAGGGGTTGTATAGACCCTCTTCGGCATAGGATGGCAGCCAAATTGGGGGGGGGGGGGGCCCCATAACCGAATTTCCTTCACAAATGACCCGCAGTGCTCCCCAATATTGATGAATCGGTGCTGATCTCCTACTGATAGTTCGAAAAGTTTTCGTTCACCTCAATTATTCCTCTATTGATCGGACGGCGGAAATAGAATGACAAAAAGAAAAGTAAGAAAGTCGGCGTTTTTTCCCTTTCTTATGGAAATTGGCGCTCCAAATTACTTCCGACAGCTCACTCTAGGAAAAAATGAGATGACTAACCACCGCGATGCCGTTTCCCATGCGATCGAGCCATTTCCATTTGACGGACATAGTGCGCGATTTGCATGTCGTTGGTGATTCGCCGCACCAATGCCTGCTCTTTCTCCATTTTGCGCTCTTTTCGCTCCAACGTTGTCGCGTTCGAGTGCGGTTCCTGAACATCATTCAAAATATTCAATTGTTTCCCAAAAACAACCTGACTAATACTTATAATCGCTGCCTGAAGGTGACCGCTACTTTGAAAGTGATACTGAGCAAAATCTGAGAAGAGGCACAAAAATTACTACAAAAATATTGCATGACAAAAAAGAGCGAAAGAGATCCCAAGAGAGAGATAAAGAGGATAAAGAGGCGCTCTAGAACCAAATAACTCTTGAGATCAGAATGTAGGTCCCAACCCCAACTTTTAACAGATCAGCTTCTTGCCAAAACGTCAAAATCACTAGCCAACTAACCTCCACGTAACTGGTCCTCTCCTTCAAAGGAGGGTGTGTGGGCGATTTTCGTTGCTTGCCAGAATCGGCAGCGTCAGCCTTCTCTTGCTTCCTGCTTTGCTCTTCCTTCTTCTCCAAGTCAGCAAGAATATTCAGTTCACGTTGTTGCCGCTCGCGTTCTCTCGCTCGTTCTCGCTTCAAGGTGCTTAGTGTGCCCGCGGTGCGTGTCAGTGTGTTTGACTGCGAGGCAGACTGGTCTTCGGGAACCGATGGTGGCGGTCCTAGCTGAAAAATGATACTGTAAAGAAGCAACGTAAAATACGCACTATTCACAGTGGATTCAGGAAAACACAATGGTGGCTAGCATGACTTCCGCAAGAAATAAAAAGCGCAAGTGTTTGGTAAAGGTCTAGCCACTAGTACATCACATATACATCTGAGAAAGAGATTAGATTGAAAAATATCCAAGTCTGACCAGCTGCTGTCAAGCTATACCTACATATTGATTATGATAACCAATCAATTAAGGATGCCCTTTGGAATATTAGTGAGCATGCGCCTTTATCCCGAACTAATCAACAGACTTTCAGATACAAAAATGCTCAAAATGCCCATTTTCCAGAAATTTAGCCGGAGCAAGTCGATGCCTAGCTCTGCTGACATATTAGCAACTGGTCGCGGACAGCTTCAAGTTGTTTCCACGAGACTGTTGCACTGGCTCTATGCCTTGGGTAACTGTCTTGGGTAGTGCCTTGGGTAACTTTACAGAAGTGCAGCTTAGCTGCGAAGTTCATTATATCAACTTTTACAAGGCAGGAGCGCTTTTGAGGCCTTCAAAGGGATGCTGTAAGCCTTCGCATTGCTTTGGGATGCGCCATTTCACTGACCAGGGAATGTTTTGAACCTCCCTTGGAACCATGAAAGGATACCTACGCACCCTCGATTTCGGAAGACGAGAAGAAAATCGAGTGCAGACCAAACACCATAAGAGACGACGGCCAAGGAAAAAAACGCTTTTCTCTTGCCGTTGTCGTCTCTTATGATGTGTGGTCTGCACTCGATTTTCTTCTCGTCTTCCGAAATAGAGTACAATTCCAAAGCTGCTAAGCGATGATTTAAAAGGGGTACGGACACTAGACTTACTGTGTAAGCGGGACTCGTAATAATTTCGTGAGCTGAGGTTGCAGAGGAACGCTGTAATGAAAAGATGTGGAGAACACTTCTACCTCTTGCCCTGAAAAAACTTTGAATTCACGTATTAAGGCAAGTGTACCAAACGTTGGTACTAGAACCCTTGATTACGCATATAGACTCGTTTTTTGGCCAGAGCCAGCGGCGACTTTCTGCATCCACAGGGTAAGTTGCTTCTAGTACGTTTTTTTTTTTTGCCAACTTTGATTGAAGGCTCATAACTTTCTTAGGAAGTTAGCGTAGCAGTTTTGGTGCCCACATTTGCAATCAGCGTTCGCGACTATCGATTAGTCTAGGACTCATTCCAAAGCTCCATGGGAGTTCAAAGCATTCCTTGGTAAGGATAGGACGGAATGCGCAATTGTTCCATTTTAACGAACCTGCTCACGATTAAATCTGGTATTCTCTGTAGAAACACTTTAATGTCGTGAACTTAATTCAGGCAATGAAGGCTTAGCTTGCTCTAAAAGACTTAAATCTCTTCAAGCTCTCTTCGCCACACAGTGGATACCACTGTACTAGCCTCATCCTTTTAGCCCCTATCTATTTCCTCTTGCTTTCGTGCTCAAACTTTCAATAACTCCTGTAGATGCAATCAGTGAAAAGACCTGGTGCGATGGTTTCAGGAGACATTAAAGCTGCTAGCATGTACGGCGGAAACGATGCGTGTGTATGCAGTGTGTCAAAGAGCACCGGGTGGGACATCGTAGAATAAGCGCTAGTTGAATGCTACTTTCTTATCCCACGTACGGTATCACTCGTGGTTTTCGAAGAACGTTGTTGACACAAACATTACAGAATCTTCTGGCCTTAAATGACCTTCACTTGCGAAACATAAAGTCCCGAAATGCACTCCTCTATGGGAAGTGGGTAGAATTTTCGGCGCTCAAAGGAGAACATGGGAACATCGCGATCCACTGAAATGTGATTTATGCTTCCGTTTATGACAGGGTAATCGATATATCTCGGGAATTAGATACGCACTTGAGGCAACAACTCCAGTTCAAATTGATAGGGTAACAGGGATCGATAGAATTGAATGGGCTGGAAAATTCTGGATCAATTAGTCGCGACGAACGCATCAAGTAGATAAGCTACTATCTTATTCTACCTAATGGCTTATCTGACCGCTACCTCGTAGTCCACGTTACGTGAGGGCGAGCACGAAGTACCGGGTCCAAAAGCTCGACTGGTCTCCAGAAGTTCACTATTTAAAGTCCTAGCGCCGTTGTCACGCATTTTCGATACGCGACAACGTCTCATCTGTGACACTCGCTGGGCTATATACCTCCATCCACTAAAATCTTCGACACGCACATTGCTAGGGTTGCTGCTGTAAGTTTGCTCTATATAATTTTTTGTTCTATTATTTTTTATTTCCTAGTTCTTTGAAAATCGAATGCGAAATGCTGTCGGTTATTAGCGATACCCTAGAGGTCGCCACCGGTCTAGAAAAAATTGGGCCCTATTAGAAAACACGGATACAGAAAATGCGCAGATCTGATCGGAACTCAATCGACGAACCTTGTATACCGTAGGCAATAGCAGCGCTACATTAGTCCTACTCCACTAATTCTTCGACTACACCACCTTTACGCTTCCTGTGACTAATCGTAAGACTTAAAAGTACCACACTATTCTCATGCTAGGACAGAATGTTGTCATAAAAGTGGTGCCACGCCCACGGTTCGTGGGTCTTCCGGATTAAATCCGTCGAGGTCAACTTTTATTTCTAGAGATACGGTTAATTGCTACCACGCTCCTCACCGGTAAGTTGAAAACACTGACTTGTACATCAAGTGACCCCGCAAGTCATTGCATAGGCCCACATACCATTCAAACGCCATTAAGACTTCAAACAGAAAAGGAATACGTGGCGCATCCCGAAAAGGCAAGGCAGCAACGCTGAATGCTCAACTTTTATTGGGCACTCTAAACTTGGACAGCATCATGCTTCTTGTGATGGCAAAAACTCTACACAAAAGAACCTGCAAATTATTAAAATTTCGCAGGATCCCTTTCCATCATCTCGATAAACCCTCTCAATTTCTTCAACGAAATATTCATCTCCCCCGTTGTTGACCCACAAAATTCGTCATATTTCTTAACGTATCATACGACTGATACGTCAGCTGTGTACGCGTAATCCGCGTAGTTGCAATGCGACGGGAATTTTTCGCGACCGGCTTGAAATCCCTGAACGGCTGAAAATGCGCGGTTGGGCAGGAGCGCACCGGACGACAAGACAATCGACCTCGTCTTACCGCCGTTGATAGAGTGATCTTGACCCAATTCGCCACCACCTTATCACACACCATCAACAACCCTTAACAATACGCGGTTACATGGAAACTTGCACAGTGCTATGTACATGACGGATCTTCACTGAATACTTTACTGCTAAATCGGATGCGATCACGCTGAGCGCTGTCACCAACTTGAAGGGTAAAAAAAGTGGCAAAATTCAATGGGCTAACATGGCAGATAAGTTGTAAGAACTAGCAAGGCAACTATTCACGATTTCGAATGCCAAAATTAATTTGCGTCGACTTCCGAGGCAACTATGAGGTGGAGTGGGTCTCATAAAGAGGCACCATCATCAATGGGTCAGCTTGAAGTTAATATATGCGTAAAATATAACGACGACTTGAAAGGGTTCGTGTATGCAAAGAAGATGACGTGCATATGAGGGGAGGCCAAGAAAGTTATAGTTTGACATTCTGAGGGAGCTAAATTCCATTTTCAAGCCACACAATTGATTAAAGAAAAAGCCTCAAAAAGTGATCGAGTGAAACCATCGAGCTGTTATATGGGAAAGTGCCAGATACCAAAATGGTCGACATGATGGATGCAGGAAGTGTCCATCAAAAATATGCCTCCATGAAAGCTTTTTTTTACCCAACTGTTAGTAATTTTACAGAGTCGCTTCTAATCGAGGAAACAGCTTACATAACCAAAGCAATTCAGATGCCGATAGGATTACATGGTTGTTTCACTGGCTAACAAGGAGTCTTTCAGGGCAAGGTGCGCTTTTTGGAAACGGTTTAGTACATGTTGTAGGGACGCATGTATGGGACCACAAAACCATGTTTCGTTTTCGCTGAACGGTTTTAGTAGTACCAAAAAGTGGTGAATAATACTCTTGATGGTTCAATCCCCGCGGCGACTAAATTTTGCAATCAAGGTTGGCGGCCACTTGTTGGCTTCAAAATGGTCCTGACGATGAATTTGACATCTAATTTTGATATTTAGCGCGATTTGGCACCAAACCGTAGGCGCCAACCCAAATGCAAAATTTAGTCGCCACGGGGGATCGAACCCTTAACAGTACTCTTGTGCTTCTTTTTTAGGTACTGCTATAACCGTTCAGCGAAAATGAAATGGTTTGTTTCGCGTTTCCCTACATGCGTCCCTACAATATGCACAAAACCGTTTTGAAAAAGCGCACCCTGCCCTGAAATACCTCCCTTGTAAGAAGGGTCTACATGTACGTCGTTCCAGAACAGAATATGAGCTTGAAGTTCCATCCAACCACTGGTTCGCTAGTATGGACT
>MU871313.1:0-16369 GCA_036418205.1 Ostertagia ostertagi
GTCAAAGAAGTCAGCCACAGCATTTTTGAGATCCGGAAAAGTAGGAAACTTTTTCGGCCAGCTTGAGGCCCGAAAAGGTGTTACTGAGAAGGGGCGAGGTCAGGGGATGGGGTAGATTCTGTAACCTGGACTGCCTGGCCTTCGCGACAAAAGGCCGAGCGTTATCATGCAGAAAATGACAGAAACCTTCAACTGCATGAGTGAATTCATAAAGCAGACTGCTGTAGATAGTAGCCGTGACTGTACGGCCCTGAACGAGCGACTCGTGGTATAGCATTCCTTTCGAGTCCCTGAAGCAGTGCGGCAAAACTTCCTTAAAGGAAGCGATTACGATAAGGAATTTTTGCATCGGGGAGAACCTGCGCCACACGGAGCAATTACTTGGCTGCCAAGGAAGCGATGTGTGGCGCTTCCACGGCGAAAGGTGCTGTGGTTGCTGAGCAGGACCTCCGCTCCGCCCCCAGCAGCGTTACGCCCACAAGTTTACTTGTTGATTTGGACGAGCTGCGTGACCAGCAGCGGCGCAAATGGAGCATCTCGATTAAAGCGTACTTTGGCATGGTGCCATCAAATTCGTTGCGGTGAACTCGTTCATACGTCCTCTTTCTTAGCTGTTACCTGTTCACGAGTTGAAACCAATGGCCAAAAAGAGGGTCCCGTTTTGTGTTTTCTTGACGTTTTGTGTTTTCTTGACGGATTTTTCTGCTTTTTTCGCTGCTGGGGTACCATTGAACACCACCACGTCACACTAAACCCTTCGTGAATTTATCGTAACCGCTACCTTTAAGCGCTGTTCTGGCGTGAGCTGGACGGGCGGATTTTCTCATTCTAGGAGCCAGGTAGCGACCTTCAAGTTCAAATGCTTTGCCTTGTGGAACTCATAGTGGGATTGCTATGACGTACTTAATGTGGGACATGTTTTCGTTCCCTCTTCACGTCATATAAGCAGCTTGATTTCAAATCTAATGGCTTTGCTATTTCAAAATGGCTTTGCTATTTCAAACACGATACAATAAGATGAAAAAGCAAAACGTTCTCGATTCAATACTATGCCGTATCTTGCACGGAAAGCTATATTTAAAGCTCCGGTATCTGGTATTTTTTTTGAAGGGATCTCATGACAAATCTAGCCTTTCCTGGCTGGTATGAATGTTTTGTACGTGTTCATAAAAAACTGCGCAAAATCCCGCGAGAATAGAAGAGTGAATTCCCAGAGAAAGCCAGAGAAAGAGAAACAGTTTTTAGCAAAGGACCTGCTGAATCTAACCTGTAATAATGTGGTGACACCGCAAGTACTGTTGTGACAAAGTGCATAGCAGGGGGGTAGCGAAGCCATGTGTAGGTCTCTTGGTCTATCGATTTTTGACGAAGATGGAGAAAAGGGGAACGTGGACGACTCCAAAGATGGAAGCCAAAGAAATTTTTCCAACGACCTGGTATGTGCCGCAATAAACTTGGGCCATGAGGGGCGGGGGATTACTGAAACGTTACACAAAATCATCGACAGTGAAAACAACACACCGCGAAGCCTTACCACTTTCAGCATGTAGAAAATCATAGAGGATATAGTCCCTCGTCCGTGATCTTACACTGATAGATGAGACATGTAATTTAAACTTTGGTCCATGTAACCAACGTCATTATACTTCCAAAAGCAGATATTTTCAGAGAACAGCTCTGCAGCCAGCATCACTCGAGACAACAAAAAACCGTGTCCAAGGAGAAGCCTTCTTCATGATGTTCGCACCCATGTCTTCAGTTCTGCGATGGAGGCTTGACCATATGGGTCCACCCTCTAGCAAGCAAGTGTACTCCTTTCAACTGATATCAGGGCTCGTCGAATTACTGTCAACCTCGCTGAAGCAAATAGGATAGATGGACAGTAGAGGGATTCGCTAATCCTGGGCCTTTGCCGCAGCAAGAATGCAAAGCGGTGGGAAGCGATCCGGACGAATCAGCACAAAGCTATGCTTGCATTGGCTCAAACCGCTAGTGAATCGCTGCATAACCTCGAACTCAAGCGATCTGTGACTCGAGAGGCAAATTCAACTTATTCCAAAGTACGACACCAGTTGAAAATGTGGTTCAACTCCTGCTTTGACAATCTTCGTCGCCTACGCACCAACATCGAGCTACGACGAGGAGGAACACGAAGCATTTTATATGGAATTGGAGAAGTTCTACAAGGAAGACCATACCTTCTTCAAGGTCATCGTCGGCGACTTCAACGCCAAGATTGGCCCGAGAAGAACGGCTGAAGAACTTCACATCGGTACTCACGGAATGGATTGGAATGAGCAGGGCGAAAGACTGTCTGAGTTTATCATGTCGACCAAACACCATCCATGGTAACTCGCAGTTCCAGAAGCCCTCTCACCTTCGTTGGACTTGGGAGTCACCTGATGGACAGTTCCATAACGAGATAGACCACATCATCTTCAATCGAAGGTTTTGCCTGACCGACGTCGCTGTTGTTCCAAAGTTCTACACGGGATCGGACCATCGTCTCCTCCGCGCAAGATTCCACTTCTCGATGCGTGTTGAGAGAGCAGCAAAGTTCAGGAAGCGAAATCCCAGGACAGTCATCAACTGGGACCACTTCGCTTCCCTCGTCAGCTTATGGGAGGATTCCGTCATCGAAAACATCGACGAGGAGTACTATCGGCTCGTTGAACATCTTCACGATTGTGGCAAGAAGGCAGAGAGTTTGAAAGTCACCAAGGGACGTCTGTCTCCGGAAACTCTCGAACTGATACGCCAGCGTGGAGCCGCACGAGCTGCAGGCAATCACCAACTCACGTCCGAGCTTGCGAAGCTATGCAGAGAGGCGATAAAGGAAGATCTCAAGGAGCGAAGAGCAGCAGTATTAGCTGAAGCAGCAGAGGCTGGGAGGAGCATCCGCAATGCCCGCCGAAGCTTTGCCAGCTACATAGTATACTAATATATGACTCTTTGCCTCTTTTCCGACGTCCAGATGGAACAGTTACTGCATCCCGAAGGGCAATGGAGAAAGTCATCCACGACTTCTACTCGGATCTCTTCGATAGCCATGTCCATCTGCCTACTTATCAACCGCAAGAGGATGGATACGTTGTCCCTTCAGTTCTCTCTTCCGAAGTCCGACACGTCAGGTATGCTATTGGCTGCAGGTGTCGATTTTGCTGTGACCGCCATCAAGTCGGTGAAGAATTGTACAGCGCCCGGTCTCGACAGGGTTAAACCGGAACATCTGAAGAACGCACCGCCAGTTATCATCAGAAACTCTGGCTCGACTCTTCACGCGCTACCTGTCGGAATGCAAGGTACCCACTCCGTGGAAAACCAGCAGGACCGTGTTGCTGTACAAGAAGGGAGACTTGGACGACATTGGCAACTATCGCCCAATCTGCCTGCTGTCTGTAATCTACAAGCTATTCACTCGAGTCATCCTTAACAGGATCGGCAGAATACTAGATGAAGGACAGCCATGCGAGCAAGCAGGGTTCCGAAGAGGGTTCAGCACGATCGACCATATCCACACGGTTACAAGACTCATTGAAGTTTCACGAGAGTACAAGATGCCGCTTTGTCTCACGTTCATCGACTTGAAGAAGGCCTTCGACTCTGTGGAGACAGAAGCGGTCATCGAAGCCTTGGGCAACCAGGGCGTCCCTACTCAGTACATCAAGATTCTTCGTGAGCTCTACAGCAACTTTACGACCAGAATCTCACCATTCTACAAGGAGGTCATCATCGACGTCAAGAGAGGGGTCCGACAGGGCGACACCATCTCGCCCAAACTCTTCAGCGCCGCTCTCGAGAACGTCATGCGTCAACTGGAATGGGAAGACATGGGAGTGAAGATCGACGGCCCGGCAACCTACAATCCACCTCTCCGCTTCTTCTGCACACGACCATCGAGCTCTCTTATCACACCGCCCCGCGAAACCATCAGAGCCACAAGCGGAGCGAATGCTGGCTGATTTCGACTGCGCCTGTGGTAAGGTTGGTCTGCAGCTGAACCTAACGAATACGATGTTTATGAGAAACGGATTGGTTTCTGATGCCCCATTCCCGCTCAACGGAACGAACATCACCGAATGCTCCACTCAAAGTGTCACCCTAGGATCGAGAAAATCAATATATGTACACCGTAAAGCCCAGAGCCTGAGCAGGAGAGCAACACGAGCGGCTTGGAAACGTACAAGATACAGTCGAGAGTATGGAAAGCAACCGCAAACAAACAACACACCACAACTGCCACCCTTCGATTCTCGCATGTCCCTCCTGCCCTAACCTTACGCCTCAGTAGACTTTCAACTCGGCAGGACGAGCATGCGGTCAGCGTTATCCAACGCGCTGTCGAGAGGACGATGCTAGGAGTAACCCTATACACGCAAGTGCAGAGGGGAATCCGGAGTGCCGAACTACGCCAACGATCGAAGATCAGGGACGCTGCCGTTTTCGCCAAGGAATCGAAGATAAGGTGGGCGGACACGTCATGCGATTTTGCGATGACCGTTGGACCAGAGCGGTTACCGACTGGATCCCTCGGGACGTCAAACGAACACCTGGACGACCGCCGGCCCGATGGTCAGACTTCTTCACGAAAGCTCTGAACGAAAGGAATGATGGACTTCGTGTCCCTCGAGCAAGGAGGATCCACTGGACCACCCTAGCACGCGACAGGGACGAATGGAGACGTTGCTGGCGCCCGCTCGAGCAATTCGATGATCAACGGGACGACAGGTGATACAGGTGATACATGTCGATATAACACTCGGGCTAACCAAAAGTTCCTTTTCAGATTCGTACTCTACACTTTTTAGAAACGTTTTCCTTTGTGTGTGAGGTCGTGGCGCATCATACTCAGGACACTTCCTTCTTGATCGTTCCTTAAACTTTTAAAAATGACTAATTCTAGAAAAACTACCTAGCGTAATATTATATTCATTAAATTATCATTAAATAATAAAATGCACAATTACCTCTGTCAACTCACGCATCAAGCTTGTCCCAATACTGGATTTTCATATAAACTTGCCTTTGTTGAAGATCACCAATCTTACGCGCAGGCAACTTTTCCAATTCTATCTCCACGAGCTAGCTTTTTTAGTGCAAGGCCAATTTCGAATAGATGACGATTTAGTGAAAACACCGGAATACTAGAACTCAGTGCTCCCCTTTATCACCCACTAGAGCTTAGAGCAGCTGAAAGGTCGCAACTAACATGCAAGATTTCAAGGAGTGGGAACTTTGCGAAGACCTTTCAATCGAGTCCAAGTATGTTAAGGTTCAGAGAATATTCGAGCACATCTTTTACAGCAGAATCAAAGATGTGTCTATCGAATCGCAATGGGCAAAGATCGTTCACAATATTTCTTCTACATCATTCTCCCTTGTGGGATTCGTCGTTCTGTTCTCCTTGGCTTCTCGTTGAGATACACTGCAGGCACAAGCGCCCCATCTGTGCTGATATACAACAGAAATAATGTTGCCAGAAATAAAACAGTGTGGGCGGCTGAGGTTGGAGGGCCAACGACACAAATGACGCGATGGCGATATCTCTTCTATGATTTACAATGTGCTCAGCTGGAAAACTTTGTCAGGTGCACTGAGCGTGAGGTAGGATAACGGTATAAAAGTTCTACTATCCGTGCAGTTAGCACACTGCCAAATTCCCTGCTTTCACTTATCTACATAATTATTGCAAATTTTTTAGAGAAACAATGCTTTTCGCTCTACTGTCTTCAGTGCTGCTCGTAGGAAATGTATGGGCAGCTGTGGATCAGAACTGTACAATATATGATGGCAATGACCTTAAGGTAGGTCGCTCCATTTTGTCAAAGAGCGCATTTAACAATTAGGAAATTACGGAAATCATTGCTAGCGCTCTAGAATTCTTCAATTTTTGAGGTTTCTCTATCAACGACTGAACGAACTTTTTGAGAATGCGCGTTGTAGAATATCTCAGGCATAATAATAATGCTCATAGACAAAATTTGCCAGAATGAATCAGAATGAGCTTCACATTACCATTTGTCTTGTCGCCTTTCCATCATTATTTCGTGGTAAAAGCATATCGCCTCCAAATCGGGCTCGAAAAAAATACAAGAATAATAAGGTAGCTTGGACCGGATCGCATGCATTAGGTCGATATTCAGCCCTCTGTTTTATGATTATTTCATTGATTGGAGTGGTTTTCCCACGTAAAGACCGATTTTTAATGAGAGGTTCTATGTTTTACTATGCTTTGTGAAGTGAAGACATCTGCGGGCGATTTCTGTGGTTGTGACTCGAACCTCAACCTTTTCAGTTCGCCGAATCTGCAGTAAACTGTGAGGATAAATTGTCGTCTACCAATTGCGCCCTCTTATACCAAAAGCAAGCGGTCGCAGGACAATGATGCAGATCGAGATCCGAAGTGCAGCGGAGATCCGATAGTACGTGATTTCATTAAGTCTCGATCAACAAACAGCTACACCCCTTTCATGGTTGTGCGGGAAAACTTCGGTTTTTCTGGTTTCGACGAATCAGTAAGCAGGTTCTGATTGCATTCGAATCTTGAAAATTCAAGAAGTTGATACCCACAAATATCCAAGAACACATTTCTAGATTCCTCACGAATCAAGACTTACAATCACAGCTTATGGTTAGTAAACTATTTCTTGTCATTGAGTGTTACCTCAATCTCTTTCTGCCCATTACATTACCGCCATATCACACACTGGACTGTCGTGAGATGTATCATCCTACTATATATAATCGGCTAAGTGTGTCTGTTGGTGTGTGTGTGTGTTTGACCGGAAATTCATAGCTCGAGTCACAGCAATGGTTCTTACATATGTTATAGGGGGTGGGATGGGGACACAAGTGGTACGTGATAGGAACTGATAACGACTGATAATAGCTGATAAGAGGGGCTAGAAAGCGAGCATCGCCAATTTCGTTTTGTCGTTCATATTGGTACTAGAGCGTCTATACTTACAAGTGTTATGTGGGGTGGTCCCGGGACATTGGTGGTACATGAATGAAAGCGATAGCAACTGATAAGGGCTGATAAGGGCGTCAGAACGCAAAAGTCGTCGATTCCGTTACCTGGCTCGCGTTGACACCAGAGCAACCATACTTACAAGTGTTATGTGGGGTGGGACGGGGACATTGTTGGTGGGTGATGGAAAGTGATAACAACTGATAAGGGCTGATAAGGCGCGTCAGAACGCAAAAGTCGTCGATTCCGTTACCTAGCTTGCGTTGACACTATACTGACAGCTGACAGCAAGAAAACCGTATTCACCGCTAAATTATCTGAATTCAAGAAGAATGCTGGATGTTTACAGTTGTGAGATAAATATGCCAGTTCAGCTCCAGACGTTATCACGCGTATTCTCGATGGACTTCAGCGAAACTGGGAAAGGTCTAACACATTCAATAGTGAGGTGGTTAATGGAGTACCTCATGCTGATATTCCATGGGTCCTCCAGTTTCGCTAAAGCCTGCCGTGTGATGCGCGCGATAGCGGGCGAAGCAAAACTGGTTTTAATAACTCATCGTTTAGCTTCTATACTTTCACCCATCTACTGTCACCGCTAGAAAAGCTTCCTCAGATGTGTGTTGGACAATGGTATTATTGGATTAGAGGGGCAAAATTACTGGCGCATCTATATGTGTTGAAGCTTTTAACATTCTCATTGCAGATATTTCCGTCCTAATTTTTCGTGATATGTTGTTTAACACATTGACGACGGTGCGCGTTTTGGCTTTTTTGGCCACGTGGGACAGGGACAATTTTGCGAGCGCGGCCGCCGCACCTCGCATCCGTAAATTTTTATTGATAACTTTTTAAAGCACCAGTGGTACAAAACCATTTCAGCAATATCAATGCGTAGAAGGTAATCGAGTATATAGTGGCGAAATTCCGATCAAAGAACGTGTAATGGTAATGAAAAAGGAAATTTAGTCATTTTATCTGTAGTGGATGCCAAAACTATTTTCGATGTGGTTGTGTCCAAGTGAAACATATATTTTTCTATCCCTTTAGTTTGTATTTACTTTCACTACCCTTTCTCACTGACATGTTCATGAGAATAGGAAGAAAACGAGGAATGAACCGAGCTGCCAATTCCGCTGTGCTTGAAAACTTCTGCTAAACTGGAGCATATTTGATCATACCGTGACCCATGTCGTTTACAGTTATGTTATGTTGTAATCCATAGAATAGAGACAAGCAAATTGGGAAGAATCCCCGCATACGCTAGAAAAAGGGATGACAAGGGAGACGCAACCGCGTCTCAATGTCGTCAATGTGTTAAAAGTGTTACTAGTACACGCTGATTACATAGCGGATGGAAACCTAGCTTTCTGATTTATTTACAACTCCAACAGTGCAAGCACGTTTTCGTCTACTTCTCAAATTTTCAAACATTGTTCAAAAAGCGTTCCAACTCGGTATTTGTTTCAAAGTGTGAGCGTTCACTTTGGAGGGTTACCAGATGAGTTCAGCGTAGAATTCACTTCAAAACGCATGTCGAAGGTAACCTAGGAAAGTGCGCCAAGCAGATTCTAACTTCATCAGTTTCGAACCAATATCTTCCAGTTCTCCGGATCATACCGACCTGGTTTCAACTATGGGCTGCACTGGCGAGAAAAATGTTATCTATAAGATACCCAAGCTTGGACCCTCCCATGACGGCGCTTTTAAAATCCTGAGGCGACAAATGCTAGCAAAATCCTACGCGTCCGTATGCGATGCGCTTGGTCTGAAAAGCTGTGTGAGTGTTGAAGGCAATCATTTCGAAGGCCGTTGTCAGGATTTGGATTGTCACCTTTTCTACTAATAATCTTCATGGTCAGAACTGATTATTGAAAGTAGTCCCGGAAGCGAAGGAAAATTGGTGCACCAGTAATCTTGCCTCACCCTATGAAAGCGTTTCACATTCAATGATTACCCTTAATAATTTTGGACCTTCCACAAATAATCTATACGTTCTACTTCAACTATAATATAAATTCAAAGTGCTTGAGTGTGTGCCGAGACCTTGTTGTGACGACCGTTCGAAACTGCTATCGCTGAACCTGTCGAATGGCTGACGTTTTCATTGAAAGTTCTTCAACGGTGCCTCCGGCTTGTATAACTAATATACAGATGCGAAGAAACGCCAGCTTCCTTTTTCTAGGATCCTCAGCTGGTTCAAGCGGCGGTTGATCTTTGTCCCAAGACGTGTGGCTACTGCTGTCTCACACCCGCCTTTTCATGCAATGACAAGCTGCGTGAGTTGCATCTGTCCCAGCTGACCTATGAAATACTACGTTTTTGTGCTGTTTTTTCGTGCTATCAACCATTTCCAGGCATACTGAACCTTAACACAAGAACTTTTAGAGCCAAGGATACCATGCTCGTCAGTTACGAAGATAATGTGCGAAAATAATGCCTGGAAGAGTATTCTTGAAGAGGATTGCCCGAAAACCTGCGGTTTTTGTGATTCAGGTTTGTCTCGGCTAAAGTAACAAACCTGTGCACTTATCTGAAACTCGGTCCCACAACGGTCACGGTAAGGCTTAAGAGCCTCATTCACTAATTTGCATCAAAGCATATTGGATTTTACAGCAGGGTGCGACAATATAGGCTATAAAATAAATACACTAGGCAAAGCTAGAAATTTCACGTGATGAATGGAACATTTTTTGGATCAGTGCAATGTTCCTGATACTGAAGCATTATTACCACATTCTCATCATTTGCTACTTAGACTTAGTTCACTTAGAACTTTACGAAAGGGTAGTGCTCGCCGATTGTTTCTGAAGGATTCTTGCGAGCAAAGGAGTCACGCAGGAATTTCGCCACCATCGAAAGTCTCACATCAAACGATCGCCTCCACACTTCAGTCTTGTCGAGTCAGAAATCTTGTATGAACTGCTCAGAAAACTGGAAGACCTCGTGTATCTCATATGAGCGACATCGACGCACCATCCGTCGTTCGAGGGCCGGCTTCCACCTCACTGCAGTCGACCTCCACCCGATTTCAATAGAAAATATAACTCATAATCTAGTCTTAGCGGACGCAGCGGCGAAGGCTGCAATAGTGCTGGAAAGCATTCAGCCAAAAGAAAACGAGTCATGAAACTGAAAATTGCCTTTCTTGACAGGGTAGAACAAACCTTGATATATACATCTGGGAGTATGGAAGAATGTTGTTCTTCAAAAAAACAAATACTCAAAAAACAAATACAAAACAACACACTGAATACTCCCTATAGGTTCACTTTCCCCATGAGTTTCCCGGAAATCTTGGAGATAGCGGTGGAGCAAGAGGACTGCGTGTTACTTTTCTAAATTTTTATTTTGTAAAGCAGTAATGACAAGTTTGCGGTAAAAGTGTGTCTCCCTTGAAAAGTCTTCAGTTCCATATCATAGCGGCCAGCGTTCATGCAAAACGTGGGTAAGTCAACGTTCAGTACAGTAAACCACAAAAACGTAGGTTTTGCCACGTCTTCTCACATGGGAGGCCTCTTGTGGCTGTTACCGGAACGAATAAGTTTAGTTCTGCGCCAGTTCTCGCTCAGAATTTCTCAACGGAGTGACCATATCGAAGCTAAGTTAACACGTTGACGACGGGCTGACGCGCATGCGCGTCAGAACCATGTCACTCATTTTTATGTGCTTGCGCTCCTTCTTCTCGAGTTTTTTGTATTCATTCTATAGATAATACATTAGCATAACTATAAACCACATGGCAGCCAGAGTGGTCAAATATCCTTGATTTAGCAAAGATTTTCTGAACGCACAAAACTTTCATTCAATTCTTTCCTAGTATTCCTTTCACTGTCGTAAACATTCATATGAAAGATTGTAGAAGCAGTTAATACAAAACTCTGTGAGTTTCAAGATATTTGTATTTGATGGAAAAACTAAGGTATAAATGCTTTTTACTTCATTCGTAGTGAAAGCGAAGTTTTTTTGCTTCTTCGTGATCATTGTGGCTTCGTCTAAACAAACTTCTACTGGTATTTGTGTAAGTAACCTGTATAAACTTCCATCCTTGCCGGGATGATTGTGTGAGATTCAAATTTTTGGGCATCAAACAGAAAACAAGAGTAAGGAAGGTGAGGACGGCGCAACGCAAAATTTCTCCTGTCTCACGCTGTGAAAAATAGCATGAGATGGAAAGCCTGAGCTCCTCTACGTCAGCCACTGTCTTAGCAGAAAGCGAACTATTTGGCTGGGGTATTAGGCTCATGCTTGAGAATGCTCCAGAAATCAACTGCGTTTCTGCTGCATTCGCATTCGACTGAAAGTGTTTATGTGTACGCTGTGGTGTTTCACAGGCAAGGAAAGGTACTATGCTTTGCCTTATAACGGTCTTACACGGCACGGCTTACAAACACAAAATAATCAGGAGCAGCGCCTAAAATGAGCACAGACCCCCCTCCTCCATGTAAATCAAAACCTGTGGAATTCGGGAGGTAACAGCTACACATTTTGTTTAGTTTGAGGACGTTTAGAGTCAGAAACGCTCCCAAGATTCTCGCTTTCAAGAACGCGTCTGTGTGCCAGGATGGACACTCCTGTATCTTCGAGTGCTAGTCTCGACATCCCCGCTGATTTGAAAAGCAGTGAGTACCGAGTGACGTCTAGATTTTAGATCTTCGCAGGCCGTTCATAGATCAGCTCCAGAGTGAATTTTGTATGAAAGAGCGTGCGATAAATGAGGGTGAAGGTGCAGAGGGGGCTGAAAGGAGAAAAAGCAGGAGAGACCTTAGCTAGCACTGAAACTGAGGGCCTATACATTCTTTGAGGTAGGGTGTAGCACAACGAAGCGAACAACGAAGAAAGGAAGGCGAACGTATAAAGGGTCGTATGAGAGGGCACAGATAAGGAGTGGCCGCCTGCAAACAACTCTCGCCATGCACAATCTTCGGAGCTTTGGCAACCCTTGCGTCTTTCACGCTATGTCAATGACGTCATATGACGCATCGATGACGCTCAGACAGCTTTGCCTTCCCTACCCAAAGGTTAGAAGTGGTTTTATTTCAAGTTTGCATTCGAGTGCTGTTTCCAGAGCGGTCACCAAGAGAACCACAAATTTTCCTTATCGGATTTTCCTTTCCTCTTGCAATTGTTGCAAGAGTTTGAATCTATTAATTTGACATATTTGTTAATACAATTTTGAATTTTTTACATACAATTTTTTAATTTAACATATTTTCCTCAGACAATCATCTACCCTGTCGGGAAGACAGTGGAACGCTCAAAGCGGTTCAAAAACGCAGCTTGTCAACATGCCCCGCAAAGCGCTATTGACCATACATGTTTGAGTTGCCTCACTCCCTTCTCTTGAAATGTAACAGTAAGAGGAAGGTTACCTCGATGAATGATCTTCTGTCGAAATCTCCGCATCGTCTGTAATACTCACCGCCTTTTGGTGTTGGTGCTGGTTATCCATTTTATTCCGCAGTGGTTCGAAACTATATCGAACAATTTATAGTGTGTGTTAACGGAGGCCCTGCTCACTGTTCTGGTCATATTGTTAGTAATATTTCTGGATTTAAAAACATATTCATCTTGTATTGGTGCTAGTTGCAATGGACCACCCATGAATTGACAGAAAGTGAGGCAGTCTACGGTTGCAGAAAAGCTTTGTGAAACATTAAGTAAAGGGCATTGCAACATTGTAACGTCAACAATCCTCAACGCGACAGTCGCATCATCGGGGAATATAAATTGTATACATACATTGCCATAACCCCGCAGTGAAAGAGCCGACATGTTCAGTTGCCTAAGGTCGATTAGAAACCTCAACTTTACGTGGATGCCGATCGGGTGAGCCCGTATCAAATAGGGCCTTTGCGACACTTGGCTGCGCTTTCTTCCGTCAAGGGAAAGGAGTAATCTCTTGAAGCAAATCTTTTACAAACTCTATTACACAACAGGTCCCAAAAAACCGGTTTCCATCGTTCTTATCGAATCGCTCTCAGAAAATCCTATAAAACTGATAGATTTCATTTCGGAAAGGGAGAAAAATACATTTCTTCTGCGCGTTGAAGAATCTTCGTTGTTGACATACTCTGATGATGTCACCATAATGGCAGCTCATCCAGTATGCTGTCAGCGTGCCAACGCCGTGGCTCATGAAAACGGTTTCGTAAGGGCACATAGGTTCTTTCTGTTCAAGAATTCGCTATTCATGTCGGTGATTATTCCAAATTTCCGGTAATTGCGTCGATGAAGCACCTGGCTGCAATTTGAGTGGCGGAGTTATTTGCCAGAGTAAAAACCTGGACTCATTCGCACGGGTAGGTGAAGCCCTTGTTTACAAATAATTATCGTTCATTCAATTGATGCGGCTCGAAACTAAAAATGGAATAAATCGCACTGTATATTTTAAGCGATACTGCAGAAAGACTTGCGGATACTGCTCGGACTCAACGGTGGCACCGGGTAAATGCTTTTGCTCGATTGATGACCATTTTTTCACTAATTTGCAAATGACTTTAATATAGTGTTATGTGATTGTGTAGAAATGTTGCAATTGAGATAAAAAGCTCTAATTTTTATAGTTCCACCTAATTTTGATTTAGCATGAGCTAATAATCATTTTCTTAGAACTTTGGCTATCATATAATACTCAATATATCGCCCTGACTTACCTCCCCTTCAAAAAGCGAGAAAGTGTCGGGTGCAGACCATACACCACAAGTGACGACGGCCTCCACAAAATGCAAATGTTTTTGCCAATGAAATGATTAGCCTGTTGCAGTTGTATTCTATCAGTTGTCACTAATTACAACTATCATTTACCAAAATCAGCTATCACTATGAACCACTACTAACCAGATTTACTTGGAGGCCGTCGTCAGTTGTGGTGTTTGGTCTGCACCCGACACTTTCTGGCTTTTTGAAGGGGAGGGTACCTCAGATTTACCTATCGGTTTAATATCTTTGAGTGGCGTGAGTTGTGAGTTGTGTGAGTGTGAGTTTTCTTTCCTCTTAAAATTTCCACGAATATAGCAGGGTTGAGAAACTGCACATTACGGTTTTGCAATATTTCCATGTCAGAATAGCCGTTATTAAAAGATATGCCGTCTTTCGCATGCTTATTAGTTCGCTCGCAGCATCATCTTCGAGTTACAGGCGAAGCAGGCTAAAAACTTTTACGTCGAGTTCTGTTTGTACTTCTAAAAACTTTTTTTCAGGAACTGGATGCGGATCGAACCCAAAGTGGGTTTTTTATAATTTCTCGTATCTTATTTCCTTTTGTAAGCTTTTGAACACCACCTATTGTGTAATGGAAAATTCTAACGCTCATAACAGTATGGCTTGGTTTCATCGCCAACAACTAATCCAGAGATGGGTTGTGTTCTACTGACGTGGCTCCAAATCTTCAGCTCAATAGTTAATGACTCAACACATTTACACGTCCTTCTAACTTCCGCTACTTGAAGTAATGTATGGTCGACCAATACTACATAGGAATACATGCTAGTTGGGAATAAATGCAATAGTAAGTCATGAGAGGCATGTGGATGTGGAAACAAAAACAAACCAGAGAGAAGCTTCGCAATCCCTAGGAAATGTTGCTTGTTTTTACACTGTTATATCACCTATAATTTAAACCAGACGAAGCAGCGGCTCACTGTTGAAAGCCTTCTTGAAATGTACGCTATCATGTAGGAAGAATATCCTTCTAGTTTATAAAGCGCTAATTGGTGTGACGGTTTGTATGTATGTATGTCCGTCCGCAAAATGAAGTGAGTGATAAGGCAGCTAATGGAATAAACAAACCGCTAACAAATCGGGTAGCTTACAGGATTTGAGATATCAATGTTTTGTAGCAGGATAGTTGTGATAACACTCTTAGGGCTATATAAACACCTGCTTAGCACACTTCCGTTCATTCCACATGGTGCTGCAGTGGCAGCTGGAGGGCAGTGGAGAGAGGAAAGGGAGGATGAGGAAGGGAAGCGAAAAATCTACCGTCATATCATGATTGTGTCCCTTCTACTGTATGAAACACCATTGTGTTGCATACGCGTCACTTCGAGGTGTTGGTGTCACAGGAGGAAGGGACCATAGCGGAAGCCGTAAAGCTTGCGCAGGAAGGAAGGTCCCGACGGTTGACGGAAGACCAATCTGGTCATCGAATAAACCCCATCACATCCTCATAATGAACACAAATTTGTTTCTAGAAATGTGTTCGCTGTACCATAACGAGCAGAAGTAGAGTTTTTTTATTTCTAGTCGATATTTCTGCAGGAATACAGAAATGCTCCACCAATTTTGTCTACACAGCAGCAGCAGAGCATATTGCGTTGTACTCATTTTTGAGTTGATTAGAACCGTAAGAAATAGGAAATTTCAATGTTTGTTGTGGAATTTCGCATAGTTTCATCCAACATACACCCCATGATTCGACGCAGAATCTCAATGTATTCTCCTGATTGAGGCATGTTGGATCATGCGCTTACCTTCCACCTTTTTTATCCAATATTTCTTCTGAATTTTCACTTACACATCCATGCATCACTTTCTGGCAGGTGAGTGTGCTTTTCGAACGGTGGAACGGACCAACAAATATACAGGTCAGAACATTGCACCAGGTCCTCCATTGCGACTTGAGCGGATAAGAGGGGTAGTCCCGTCAACTCAGCCTTGTCAAAATCACCACAACTCATTCTTCGTATAGCATTTACAAGTCGGCAGTCTGAGATCTCAATTCGCCGACTATGCAATAAGCCAGATTCTATCAGTACTTATCACTTCCCGCCACCCATCATCAGTGTTCACGTCTAGTCCCCCTATATATCCTAGAAGTTTGAGCGCTCTGGGACCAAAGGGAACGAAGTTATGAATTTCCGGTCAGACACACACACGCACAACCGCTTAGCCGATTATATATAGTAGGATAGCTCTCCGCAGATCTCATCCACATTCCACCTACTTTTCTTCTCATTGTTGAACCTTTGGCCCATATGGCCTTATATTATATTTTGTGTTTTCAGTTGCGCTAGTTGGGTACGAAACGGATTCTGCAATAGCACGTTCTATTCGCAAGCATACAAAATGCAGTACTGCGGACGCGCTTGTGGACTATGCTGAAATGGCTGGAACCTAGAGCCACAGATGACGGCCTATAATTTCATGCCAAAATATCTGCTAGTAACAGTAAAAATAAATATGGAATATTGCCGTCTGTTCACATTACTGACCACTTCTTCCTCCTTTTTCTTTTTCGTTTCTGTGAATAGGATCGAAAATTACCCCGTTTCCGTATGAATACAGTAGCGATCGAAAATTGAAAAATTTGTCCTAGCAGTAAGAAAATTCTTATTTTCGGCCTTCTGCGACCGATGAGTGTCGAAGTTTTTCAAAACTCCACATGGGAGACTTTAT